>NEWO01001879.1:15172-33252 GCA_003013225.1 Phalaenopsis aphrodite
AGCTCTAACTCTAAAGTTCCCTTGATTCCCTCCACCTGGGGGCTAACATCTTGTATCAAAACCTAAAACATTAAACCAAGTTGGGGGCTTTAACATGTCACTTTAAAGTCCTCTAACTGTACACCGTTCAATGTTTATGTCCCTATTGATTTTCACTAAATGATATGAATTACATTCTCATTCATACAACCTCATATGATACTTTCCAATTGCTGACTAAGACAATACCATCCCAGTTCTTACATGTTCTCACAATAAATTTTAACATCTAGATGGGCCATATCAAGAAATAAATGAAGTACATGGAATTAAATCATCACAACTTCTTCCAACATTAAAGATTAATACTCTCCCCAACTTCCGTCCAACACTTTAATTACTTATCATTTTAGGGAGAAAGATAAAGAAAAATACTGAGAATCAATGGAGAAAACAAAACCACACTTTATTTTAAAAGTAGAAATCACTGTCAAACCAACATGGAGTCTCGATTAAAACCAAAAGTAGTTTAAAAATAAAGATAAAAACTTATTTCAAATCCTCCACCAAACTCTTGAAGTTTCTTTGAATCTCTTCTCTCTTACAACACTTAACTCTCACAATAAAACTAAAAATAAAAAGGATAAAATAAATTTGTGGTGCCTAAAAAATCTCTCCAAAAGTTTCTCCACGAACTATTTCAAGAACTTCTCAGGACTTCCCCCTTTTTTCTCTCAACTTTCTTCTTTTATAATTTTCTAAGAAATGCTTTGGTATCTCTTTAAAAGGTGTCCTGATTCGATGTATTTTCCAACAGATTTTTCTTTTACAAGTCTTTTAACCATATTTTTGTTTCTAGTGATCATAACCACCCTCTTTAGCTAATAAGTGCATCAAAATGTTGCTTCAGAATTTGCAAAATGAATTAACCCATCAAAGAACTGTCTCCGGTGCTTAAGCGTGGGGCCGCTGATGCTTAGGTGTGGCATTCTCTGTTTCACTGGCGCTTAAGCGCCGGATCTAGCGCTTAGGCACCAAAATACTTTTACACATTTTTTGTATTTTTTCTTTAAATTTGATCCTTTGTCACTTCTTTTAACATTTTTCACCTTTTTACTTGTACCTGAAAGAAAAACACAATAATACTTTCCATTAAAGCACAATATCTTAAAAATAGGTATAAAAATGTGTCTAAAAACACTATATTTTAGGTGTATCAAAATCTCTCAAACTTAAAATGTTACTTGTCCTCAAGTGACACTTCAACCTTTAAAAATTAAAGAAGTATGATATGTATATGAATTTCTTTAGGAGTTACTACAATTTAGATTTAGAAATATAGTAGTCCAATTTAGAAAAAAGTATTTAGTAAATGAGACCAACTTAAAATTTAGAAATTTTTAATGTTAAGAAATATGAAAATATGAGTTTCTTTTTAATTCAGAAATATTGTAGATTTTCTAAATATAGAATTTAGTCCTTTTATTATCTGAACTTAAAAAAAGTTTATTAAGAATAATTTTACTTACTATACTATATCTTTAAGCTAAAGAGTTTCTCAAGTCTTAACTTTAAAAAGATCAAATGTGAAACCAATTTTTGATTAGACACTAATCCTGAAGATTCTCCTCCTTTATTTTTATTTTTTTTCTTTTTCTTTTACTTTTTATTTTTTTTTATTTCTCTTTTTCAGGCAAAGATTACTATATCTGGATAGGACTTTAATAGTTTTGAATTCCACTTCTCCTTTCTTAAAGCAAAGTCTTGATATAATTCTTTTACTTATAAATATAATAATAGTTTTAAAAATTATTTTTAATAAAATAAATTTAAGTATTAAAAATAAAAGTATAAATTTCTAAATTTTTTAAAAATATAATTTTTCTTACTAAAGATAGTTACACGATATTTAACATTTTCTACACTAAAAATTTTTAACTGAAAGTTTTTCTTCATTACTATGAATTTTAACTAAATTTTCTTACTCATTTCTATAATCAAATTTTACTATCTTAATATAACTTTATATACATGATCATTTTTCTTTTCTAATCAATGTTATTTGTAGCACATTTGAGAACAAATAAAACTAAAGTTTTGAAAATATTTTTAATTCCCCCCCAGACTTAAATTTTTAACAAGATTAAACAATTTAGCAGCAGATACATATGCATGAAAAAAAATTTAAATAACATGCTTACAGGAATTTTATACCCTAATTATATAAGTATAAAACTAAAAACAGGAGTAAAATTAATTTTTGATCAATCTTCTATCATTTTAATTTTAATTCAACTTGTACAAATTCATTAGACTTCTAAGTAGTGGGTATAGATATAAAAATGAACAAACACACTAACTTTGATTTAACAGTCTAACCATAAAATAAAACACACTGACAAGATAAAAGAAAAATACAGGGTAGCAATTATCTGAAATTAAAGTTTAAAATTAAAGCTAGCAAGATTTTCAACTTATTTAAAGAATTAGAAATAAGTTCAATCCTAACTAACCAAAACACATTAATCAACACACAACAACAATTACTACACTAGAATTTTAAAAAAAATACTAACAAAACACAAACATCACAATAACAATTAAAAAAAAATCCAACAAATCACATAGTCCAAAAAAGTACAGAAATTCAAATGTCTCAAGTTCACACCACGTAGTCTATCATGTATTACAAATATAAAAATAACTTAGTCCTCCTCCTCATCATCTGAATTGCCACTGTCCAGACATCTGTAGGTACATAATCAGGGTATCTTGGAGATAAAGAAATTCCACTCCTTTGTTACCCCTAATGAGGCTTTCCGAAGATGAGTGAAATTTCTCCTCATAATCAATATGCCTTTTAGCATACCCATCCATATGTTCAACAAAATGCTCTAGATTTTGAACCTTATCTACGATATAATTAATATTATCCATCACCCACTACAATAATTGATCCTGAGTTTCAGTAGACTCATCTCTAGAAGTAGATGCTCGCTAGGTAGATGGTCTCCATGTAGAAGTAGCAGAGGTGGATGCAGCAGATGTCAACATTCCATAACTTCTCGAAAATCCTCCTCTCCAACCAAAAATAGAATGCTCAGAATGCTATTTCACATGTACACTTGTAATTAGCTTTAGAGGTAGTAGCACTTCTTCCCAGTTATCATATCTCACACTGACCTCTCATAAAAAGAAACGATTAATGAAGCAAATCTTAGACCTGCAGTAATAGCGATAGTGGCAGAATTGATGATAGTCTGATAAATTTAAGCTCCAATATTGATAAGTTGCCTTCTTGAGTACAATAATTCAAAGTTGCTCTCTCCCTCGTAACTTCACTAAGATGATTCATCGGTAACAGACGAGTTGAAGTAAATTAGTGTCACACCCTCGATGCTGCACTTAACTTTAAAGTGGAAAAGTTGACTCTCCTCTCATTTGTAATTTTCTAGAGTCACCTTCCAACAATCAAATATGAAATAATCTCATCCAATTCCATCCCAGTCGGACTATAGTTTGCATAAAAAAACATAAAGTATCAGGCGGTAAATGGTAGAACATATTAGTTACCTCTGGTGAAAAAGGTAGACCATGACTCGATCCTCTTTTGCCTAAAAAAGGTTTGCATAAAACTCCCGTAAAACAGATATCATAGCCACAATAGAAAAATAATAAAATTATTCCCATTATTGGCGAACGACCAAATCTTTCATGGATCCACCTGGATTTTTAAAACACATCTTAGGAATCAATTTTCATGACTGTAGAGTGTCACTATATCTGTCTTGAGCATTTGAACTAACAAACTTGCTCGAATCAAGGTAGGTCTTTCCCTTACTCCTCATCATTCTTTTGGTCATTCTACAAAATTCACAAAATTCCACAATAACTTAAAAAAATCAAGTAGAATCTACTAAACTTAACTTCTATCAGCATAAACTACACTTTCTATGCAATTTATATAGCTTTTTCTTCACTTTTCACCATGAATAGTGATTGTCAGATTTTTCCAAATGTGCTCGAAATACATGGTGAAAATAAAAAAATTTTATATAGAAGTGAAGCTCTTACCTTAAGAAATTTAAATATAGCAAACTTGGCTCAAATCCACCAAGGAATCTCTATGAAAATGCTTGCCCTAACTTCAAAATCAAGAACTCGAGTGGAAGAAGACGAGAACAGGAGTAAAAAATGGCTATTTTTGGGGTTATTTTTCACCTTTAACTGTTCACAAACCGGTTTTGGTGAACTAGCGCTTAAGCATGGATAAGTGGCTTAGGTGTCTGCCTCTTGGGTTACATCACGCTTAAGCGCTAGAATTTGTTTCTTAGGCGCCAATGCACGATTTTTGATAATTTTAAACTTAAGAAAATGCACTATTAGCCTTATTATACAACCCCTAAATGGTTTTACAACACTTACATGACTTTTTTTTCTCTCCCTTAGCTCTCCTCTCTCTCAAAATTCTTCAATATAACTAATTCGATTCAAGGCTAAAATAACACGAAATTTCACACCAAAAATCATACATGTTCATCTACGAACTATTACAAGCAGCATTCAACACATAATTCTCATTCCAAAGAGTCTCGGATGAGAAAAATTTCTTAAATACAAACACTAGACATACATACTCAATTAAACACATAACAGACATAAACAATAAAAACGAGATTTAACACTAACACATAAAAACAACGACTCTTAACAAACGAACTCTAACACTGAACTTAATTCCATTATTCATTTTTTGGAACAAATTCCTATCTTTCATTAGTCTCTCCTTGGGCATTCAAAATATAGTATTGATAAAACAGATGGTGGTGACGAGCTCTGATACAATCTTCTTCAATCCATTTATGCTTAAGATACATCACCTTATCTGCTTCGTCTATATAACTAGTATGGATAAATTGCATTTTTAATTCCTATCCAATATGCTATAGATGTGCATTAACTTCATTTTCGTTTGTCTTAGGTAAAGCCATGCTAGTCTCAATTTTGTTGATTTTTTTCGCTATTTCTTCAATACTAACGACTAAGAAACGTTATACATGTATTGTGCACTTTGAATAATGAATTTATTCCTCTTGGCCTCTTCCTTTTTTCTTCAAATCCATCTCCCATGAAGTCTTTTCTCAAAATCTCTCCTTCTCTTAGACTTTTAGGGCTACAAATGATTGTGGGGTGAAATTCCATCACAAAACCCTTCTAGTTATAGGCCTAAATCCTTTAAATAACTTATAAGCAAGACCTAAAATTGCCATGGAACGTTTAAGTTAACCAATTGACATTTAAAGCTTTAAGAAATTGAATTTCACACATAGTCTTTAACATCCACGCTTAAGCACCGAATATTAGCGCTTAAGCGCCAGTGTTCAATTTTGCACCAATCAACTTAACGTTTAAATACTCCTTCTAGCTTTTTTAGATATCAAAATAAAGTCTTAAAATCATTACTAACACATAATAGTCTCAAAAATACTACCCTAAATTTTCTTAATCACACACAAACAATAATTAAAGCCAAAAACCCACTGATAACTATGGGTTACCTCTCACAAAGTTCTTATTTTTATGTCGTCAACCGTACATAACCAATGCTTATTCTAGTTGACCCAACATCATTCGATTGTTAAATTTACGCTGATCCCCTACAAAATAAGGTTTTAATCTATGAACATTTAATTTAAACATTTTCTCGGTTTTAAGATCTTTGATATCCACAACTCCATAAGGATAAACTTTCATCACAACAAATGGGCCCATCCACCTGGACTTAAGTTTATTAGGAAATAATCGTAACCTTGCATTATATAGCAAAACTTATTGCCCTAGCTAAAAATTTTTAGTAAGAATCCTTCGATCATGCCACAACTTCATCTTTTCTTTGTAAATCTTAGCACTCTCATAAGACTCATTCCTTATCTATTCAAGCTCATTTAATTGTAATATCTTTTCTTACCAAAATCTTTCAAATTATAATTGAACTCTTTAATCGCTGAATATGCTTTATGCTCAAGTTCAACTGGTAAATGACAAGATTTCCCAAATATTAGCCTATATGGGGACATTTCTATAGGAGTTCAATATGCAGTCCTATAAGCCCACAAAGAATAGTCAAATTTGGCTGACCAATCCATTTTTGTTGGATTCACAAATTTTTCCATAATTCTTTTAATTTCCCAATTTAATAATTCAATCAAACCACTTGTCTCATGATGATAAGCAGTAGCAATTTTATGGGTTATATGATATTTCATTAATAATTTCTCAATTATAGCATTTCTGAAATGACTTCTCCCATCAGTTATGATAACTCTCAGCATCCCAAATCTATAAAATATGTTCGCTTTCAAAAATTTTGCAACACTTTAAGCATCACATCGAGGTAAAGCAACAACTTCTGTCCATTGAATACATAGTTGGCTGCTAATAGTTTATATAAATTTCAAAATATTGGTATAAATGGTCCCATGAAATCTAATCCCCAAACATTAAATATTTCAACTTCTAGCATATAATTGAGGGGCATCTCATTTTTCCTAGAAATATTTCTTATTCATTGACTCTATCACAAGTTTTGATATAAACATTAACATCTCTAAAGATAGTAGGCCAATAAAATTCATATTGTAAAATTTTGTATGTTGTTTTATCAACACCAAAATGTTTCCCAAAATCAGAATTATGAGATTTTTGGATAATTTCATAAGTTTCTTCTAAAGGTACACATCTTTGATTAATCAGATTCTTTCCTTGTTTATATAAAAATAGGTCATCCTAAAAATAAGTCTTAGCTTCAGATATAAATTTCTTCTTATGTTGATATGTCATTCTATAGGGTATAATATCACTTATAAGAATGTTCACAATGTCAGCATAACATGGAACATGAAACTCATTAATATTGAAGAATTTTTCATCTGAAAATGTTAATAAATTTCTTTTTCAAAATAGAGTGGTTTGTTTAACTCAAGTCTGGACAAATGACCAGCAAATTGATTTATAATCCCCTTTCTATCTACTATTTTAAAGTTAAATTATTACAAAAGAAGAATCCATCTTTTATATCAGGATCTAACTCCATACCATTTTTTGATCTTTGATGTCCTAATACAATTCCTCCTGCTACCATAAATTGGCATATTTCCCAACTTAGGACTAAATTTTTTCTTCACACGGATTAAGAAATTTTGTTAAATGTTCTAAACATGAGTCAAATGATGTTCCAAACACTAAAAAATCGTACATAAACACTTCAATACCTTTTTCAATTAAATCACAAAAAATTGCTTCGTGCATCTCTTGGGGAATTCATTAGAAATGAGAAAAGGGACTTTATAGAAGAATTTGGGGAGGTTATATGGAGTTTTGAAAAGACACTTCTACCATTATTTGGAAGATTCATTGAATCTGGACAATTTTGTAGAGACGCTTAAACATCTTTTGGGATATTATAAAAAAAGGCTTGGAAATGTTTTTAAAACAAATCTTAGAATCTTGAATTAATTAAAAGAGGATAAGAAGACTTGGATAAGAAGAGGAGAAGGCTTGGGCGTGAGCCCGAAGCAGGGCGGCAAGGTGAGAGAGAAAGAGAGAGAGTGAAAGATTTCTTCTTTTCTTTTCACTTTGTTCTTAGAGAGGATTGTATGGAGATTGATTTTGATATAAAAGGAGAGTTTGATTTATATTATAGATAAGTATTTTCATCATATTTTGATTTGAATTTAGTACTTGGTTTGTATATTTTTAAAGTCTTGTTCAATGAAAAGTTCATGTTGTTTCTTCATGTGTAGTGAGTAGTTTTCTTTACTCTTCCCTCTTGTATTAAATTAGTATGCATGTGTAGGATATATAATCGAGTAGAGAGAGAATATATTGTGATGATTTTGCTTTCTTCTTTATTTATATGTAAATTTGATCAACTTGCATGTTAAAATATGTTGTGAGAACATGTAAGATCCGGGATGGTATTGTCTCAATCAACTGTGGTGGAATCACATGAGCTTGTATGGATGAAAATGTAGTCCATATAGTTAAGTGCAAATAAATAAGTAAATAATCTTTAAAGGGAGTAGAATTTGAGGACATTAGAGTGATAGGCTAAAGCCTTTAATTTGGTCTATTGTTTTAGGTTTTGATGCGAGATGTTAGCCTCCAGGTGGAGGGATAAGAGGGAACTCTAAAGTGAGAGCTAGTATATTCCCTGCCTAGGCCGACTTTAAAATAATTCAAACTTTAGATTAAGACATGTTCATTATAACATCTCTAGTAAGGGTAAAAATATAATTGCTCATATTTTCCACAATCTCTCTCACTACTTGTTTTACTTTTACACGTGTCACTACTTTCATCGCATGACGAAGAGTACTTTTAATATATTAAAAACCCCACTTTCTGATTTTCACTAAGTATTTTAATTTAGAAGTAGAAGTATTATTGATGTGATAATTGTATGATAAAATCAAAACCAAACTTTTATCGACCTTCCAAGTTAGGGCGTGTTATTATAAACTAAAATTTCTCTTGAAAGTCTCCATGAATAACCTCTATCTCCATGGGATCGATATTCAAGGCTTAGTCAAAAAGCCCTATATTACTTGATAATGATATGTATACTTGCATAGAATCCCTGGAAATACTATTAAAATCTTACTTTGCTTGGGATCAAGTTTTCGTTGTCATTACCAGGGATTAAAATCTTCAAGTAGTGGTGTCAACTTTTTAAATTCAACATATAAAAAAATCAGGATCAAGTTTTTGGCACTGTTGCCGGGGATCTCAACGGTTGATCTTGACTTTTAGGAGAATTTTAGTTCAAGTAATTAAGCTTAGACTTGGAAACTATAGTGTCAAAAAACTTTTTTTGTGTGAAAAGTGTTTTTTGTATGAAAAGTGTTGTGAAAAAAATTGTTTGTGTGAAAAATAAGGTGTTTGTGAAAATGTTTTATAATGTTGAATATATTTTTTATTTTATTTATTTAATTATTAATATATTATTTGTTGTATTGTGTATGCAAAATAAAGGATCTGTAAGACTTGTGTCTTATGATCCTAAGTTAAAAAAAAGGAAAAAAAATCAAAAAACAGAAAGGACTTGAAAAACTAGAAATGGAAATAGAAAACATTCAAAATAAAAATTTAGAAAATCATCATAAATCATTGAGGGATTATGTAAATCCTACGACAGATGAAATTCACTCAAGTATACAAACCCCTATCGTAGAATTTGACTCGTTTGAAATAAATCCATCGATTACCCAACTAGTGCAGAACAACCAGTTTGGGGGAACTCCTTTGGATGATCCCTATTTACACATATCAAATTTTCTAGAACTCTGTGCTACATTTCGTTATAACGGCATGTCAGACGATGCTGTTAGACTAAGGCTTTTTCCTTTCTCACTAAGGGATAAGACTAAAATGTGGTTATGATCATTAGCACCTGACTCTATTAAAAATTAGGAGTTAACTCAGAAATTCTTAGCTAAGCATTTTCCACCTTCAAGGACTACTAAACTTAGAAACGATTTTATCTCATTTTATCAATATAAAGGGGAATAAATATACAAAATCTGGGAAGGATTTAAGGAACATCTAAGTAAGTGTCCACACCATGCTCTGTTTGATTGGTTAATCATTCAAACTTTCTACAATGTGTTAGTAGGATCTCTTAGGTCTGCAATTGGCGCTGTCGTTGGTGGACCATTAATATCAAAACAATTTGATGTAGCATATGAGTTAATTGAAGAAATAACTACAAATGAATTTCAATGGCCCTCTATAAGGGAAATTCCTAAAAAGGTAGCCAATATTTGTGATACAGATGTGTTTGCAATTCTTGCATCTCAGGTTGCTATAATATCAAGGACGTTAGACCAACTTGGAATGAATAAGATATAAATCACTTCAGTAAGTGAGGAAAGTTCATTAGGGCATATGATTGATTCTAACTTATCATATGAGACTTTAAATACCATAAGCAACTTGTATTCTAACTTTTACAACTCATGTTGGAAGAACCATCCTAATTTTAACAGGTATCATACTATTTGGGGTGGAAACCAACAATGAGAAAATAATCATGCAAATCCTAATGGAATTTGGAATAATCTGGGGAGCACAAACTATAGACCTTCATATCCACCAAACTCTAACAATGATCAACAATTTGAAGATAAGAAGATGTCTATAGAAGAAGTGATATTGCAAATGATCAACAAGTTGCAAGGTCAAAATGTTGTGATTAGAAATATAGAGAATCAAGTGGGACAAATTGCCAATTCACTTTGCAATAGACCCCAAGGAACACTTTCTAGCAACACTGAGAGCAATCTTAAAGAGAAAAATAATGAAAAAATAGATGCTGTCCAATTAAGAAGTGGAAGAGAGATAGAGGGTGTCGTTAGAAAAGAGAAAGAAGTTGTGAGAGAAACAAAGGAAACTAAAAGCCCTAAAAACATGTTTCTAAGGATCTGGAAAAATTAATATCTCCAACTAAAATCAATTTAGAAAGACCACCACCTCCATTTCCTCAAAGACTTAGACAGTATGAGTTGGATAAACAATTTTCAAAATTTATGGAATTACTTAAGAAGTTAACAATAAATATTCCTTTTGCTGAAGCTTGGGAACAAATGCCAAGTTATGAAAAGTTTATGAAAGAACTATTAAACAAGAAAAGGAAGTTTGGGGATTACGAAACAGTTGCACTAAGAGAGGAGTGCAGCGCTATACTTCAGAAAAAGCTTCCTCATAAAATTAAAGATCCTTGTAGCTTAAGATTTCCTTGTGCAATTGGAGAAAGATTATGTGGAAAAGCTTTATGTGATTTAGGATCGAACATTAATGTGATGCCTTTATCAATATTTAGAATGTTAAGTTTAGCCGATATTTCTCCCACTACTGCAACCCTTCAGTTAGCTGATCAATCTATCATTTATCTAAAAGGGATTATAGAATACTAGCTTCTTAAAGTTGATAAATTATTTTTCCTATGGACTTTATTGTATTAGATATGGAGGAAGATAAAGAAAATCTAATTATTTTTTAGAGACCTTTTGTTATGACTGGACAAGCTATGATAGATGCACAAAAAGAGAAGTTGACTATGAGTATTAATAAACATGAAGTATCCAGCTGAGAGAAAAGATGATGATTGTTTTTAGATCGATGAAATTGATTATCTAAGTAAAAACCATTTCCGAGAGTAAGTTAATAGATGAGATCAAAATGGACTTTTATAATGAGTTGAAAATGTTGTTTAAAGAAGACTGTATGCATGTTCAGAAGAGGTGTGAAATGATGGATGTTGCCAAACATAGTAAAATTTTAATTCCATCTATTAAAAATCTCATGAACTTAAGATGAATGTACCCGATACAATTTTAAAGTCTGCCTATTTAGGGAATTCATCTAAACTATCAGTTTTTATATCTTCAAATTTAACTCAATCACAAGAACCTGAATTGAATGATGAAATCAGTAAAAGATCTCCAAAGAAAGAGTTATTCAAAATCACTGAATGGCATATTCCGTGGTATAAAGACAAAATGAACTAAATTCTGATGTTGGGGCAACAAACCAGAGTAAAAATTGGATACATCAGGTCGTCGATGTCATACCAAACACTTCATGGGAGGCAACCCATGGTTATCTTCGTTATCTGTTCATTGTGATTGTTATTATGTTAGATTAGATAATAATGAGATGTTGGACTTTGATCTGTGCTTGATGTGTAAGAGTGGATTGGATTATTATTGTAAGTTAATTCCTTCGTCATGACTAGATTTATATATGATATTTGGTAGTAGAAGGTTAAAGAGTCTGTTATGACTTGATTCTTAACTTGAGATGAGCATTACCTTGAATCATGTAGTGTTTGGACTTGAGACACTCCATGTAAATTCTATTACTTCCTTTATCTGACTTTGTCTTCACCGGGTAAGGTCATGAACTTACTTAGTGAACAATATCTGGATGAACTGCACTATATTTACCAGATTGTGTATGCCTTAGACTTAGAGTAACCTTGAAATTGGTAACACATGAAGTAATTATATTCCATGGGTGATAATGATATAAGGTTTTATAATAAACCCACTTCATTAGTGTAGTTTCTTCTGTTAGAAATTGAAAGTAAGAAGGGGAAATGTGAGTAAAAGGGAGATCAAATTAACATCAGTCGTTGTTTATTTATGAATCTGTGAGTCTATGTATTGGAGTTTTTGTGTCTATGTTTGTAAGTCAAGTTAAATGAGCCTGTATAGATGATAAAAATTATCTCAATATTTTAAATTTGTTAGCATCCAACAATTCCTTTATGAAGTTTAAAATGTGTTACTATTTAATCTTCAGTTTTTACCTATTCTACAATTTAAAATTCCTTTATAGTGTTATGCAAGAATGTTTAGGCTAGATTTACTTTCTACTGCAATATTCTACCATGTGTTATTTGTTGATATTTTTTTAGGATGTGTAGTAAATCGTAAAAGTGATATTTCCCTGCCGCATATTTTTGTACTTCATTGATACATATATTTGAGTTTAAGTTTTTTTGGGGGGGGGAGAAGAAAAATGTTTTAAAATTTAAACCTTACTTATTTTCAAAATTATTACAAATAAAATTTTATTTTATTTATAATATTATTGTTATGTAGAGTTATCTTAAGGATGTTAAAATTTTAAATATAGAAATAGAGTAGGAAAACTTAGTTGATATTTTTAGTGAAAAGGGTGAACCTAGAGTTAAAGATATTTAGTTGAGAACTTGGGAAAATGAATAACTATCTTTAGTAGGAAAATTGTATTTTTTGAAAAATTAAGGATTCTTAGAATTCTTATTTTCAAACATTTAAGGCTCTCTTAGAAAGTATTTTTTTATAAAATATGCATCTTTTCAAGTGAAGGAAAGTAATAAGTTTTAACTTTAGCGGATGATAGTGGAATTCAAAATTATTTAAGGACTTCTCTAGATATAGTAATCCTCACATACAAAAAAAAAAAAAAGAATAAAAAAGGATAAAAAAGATCCAATAAAAGAGATAAAGTGAGGAGAAGCTTGAGGAGAAGTCCTAGTCAAAAATTGGTTTCACTTGAGCCTTTCTAGAGTAAAGAACTTAGAACAATCCTAAGCTTACTTTTTATACTTATATTGGTAAAAATTATTTTTAAGAGAGTCCTTAAGTTGAGAAAGTAAAGTTCATATAATTTAAAGTTTGAAAACTCTGCATATATTTTTGAACTAGATAGGGAAACAAATTTCTAAGTTTGATGATAAATATTTTAGACCATGCGCTAGTCTAATTCACTAGAAGTTCTTCTAATTTGAACTATCACATTTATACAAGAAAAAATTTCAAAAATTCTAAGGGATGACCTATTAACTCTAATCTACATAAATTATTTCAAAAATATAGTATTACTTAAGGACAAGTAATGTGATTGGTGCAAAAGGAACAAAAATGGACAAAAACAGAGCAAACAGGAGCAAAGCGGGTCGAACCGGGGCACACCGAAGACATTGAGACCTAAAATGGATACTTAAGTGCATGTGTCTGGTGCTTAAGTGCCAAAAATGGCGCTTAGACGCCACCAAATAGAGAGGGGGGCGGTTAAGTACCCAAAAAATGACGCTCAGACGCCGGTGACGGTTTTCAACATATCTTCTAGAACATACATCGAATTTGGATGATTTTTGAAGCGGTGCTTCGTGCATCACTTGGGGAATTAATTGAAAATAAGAAAAAAGACTTTCTAGAAGAATTTTTTTTTGTTATATGGAGTTTTGAAAAGATACCTCAAGCATCATTTGGAAGATTCATTGAATCTGGACAGTTTTGAAGAGACACTTAAGCATCTCTTGGGAAATTATATAAAAGGCTTGAAATATTTTTGAAACAACTCTTAAACTCTTGAATAATTGAAAGAAGAGAAGAGTACTTGGAGAAGAAGAGAAGAAGGCTTGGGCGTGAGCCCCAAGCGGAGCGGCAAGGTGAGAGAGAAAGAGAGAGAGTGAGATTTGTTCTTTTCTTTTCACTTTGTTCTTGGAGAGGATTGTAATGAGATTTCTTTTGATATACAAGGAGAGTTTGATTTTTATCATAGATAAGTATTTTCATTGTATTTTGATTTAAATTTAGTACTTGGTTTGTATGTTTTCAAAGTCTAATTCAATGAAAAGTTCTTATTGTTTCTCCATGTGTAGTGAGTAGTTTTCTTTACTCTTCCTGACTGTAATGAATTAGTATGCATGTGTAGGATATAGAATCAATTAGAGAGAAATATATTGTTATTATTTTAATTTGTTCTTCATTTACATGTAAACTTGATCGTCTTACATGTTAAAATGTGTTGTGAGAACATGTGAGATCCGGGATGATATTGTCTCAATCAACTGTGGTAGAATCACATGAGATTGTATGGATGAGAATATAGTTCATATAGTTAAGTGCAAATAAATATGGAAATAATCTTTAAAGGGTGTAGAATTAGAGGACTTTAAAGTGACTGGCTAAAGCCCCTAATTTGTTCTATTGTTTTGGGTTTTGATGCGAGATGTTAGCCTCCAGGTGGAGGGATAAGAGGGAACTCTAGAGTGAGAGCTAGTATCATCCTTGCCTAGCCCATCCTTAAAACAATTCAAACTTTAGATTAAGCAATGTTATTTATAACATCTCTAGTAAGGGTAAAGAATATAATTGCTCATATTTGTCACAATCTCTCTCACTACTTTTTTACTTTTACACATGTCACTACTTTTTTTCATTACTTGAGAAAGAGTACTTTAATATATTAAAAACCTAATTTTCACTAAGTATTTTAATTTAGAAGTAGAAGTAGTATTGTAGTGATAATGTTAGGATAAAATCAAAAACAAACTTTTATCAACCTTCCAAGCTAGGGTGTGTTATTCTAAACTAGAATTTTTCTTGAAAGTCACCGTGATTAACCTCAATCTCCATGCGATCAATATTTGTGGCTTAATCAGAAAGCCCCATGTTACTTGATAACGATATGTATACTTGCGTAGAACCCCTAAAAATATAATTGAAATTTTACTTGACTTGGGATCAAGTTTTCGGTGTCATTACCAGGGATTAAAATCTTCAAGTAGTGGTGTCAACTCCTTAAATTCTACATATAAAAAAAGAATATCGGGATCATCTATCCAGAATTTGATCTAGAAAGGGTAGTGGAAAATGATCTTTTCTAGTGGCAAGATTTAATTTTCTGTAATCAATGCATATTCGTCACCCTGTGACTTATCTATTTGGCATTAATTCACTATGTTCATTCACATACAATGTTACTCCTCTTTTCTTAAGAACATAGTGAATTGGACTAACCCATGCACAATCTAAAATAAAATAGATAATTCCAGCTTCTAACAGGATTCAATCTCCTTTGAGTATCAGCCTTGGATTTGCAATTCTCTTCAATATAAATTCTATGTATAAAAATTGATGGACTGATTCCTTTAATATCAGCTAATGTCCATCCAAAGGCTTTCTTAAAAATTTTTAAAGGATGGATTGATTCATTTAATATCAGCTAATGTCCATCCAAAGGCTTTCTTAAAAATTTTTAAATTTTCATCAATCTTTCATCTTCTTCCATCGTTAACTTTGAGAAAATTAAAGCTGGTAATGTAGAGGAATCACCTAAAAAGACATATTTTAAATGATCAGAAAGTAATTTCAACTCAAGTTCTGGAGGTTTTTCAATTGATGGACAAAATGATTTATCTTTTTCCATCGTGTCCAAACTTTCAAAACTTTCTCGAACATAGTTTGAATCTTCCTTAAAAAGATCTTCACATTGATCTAATTCTTCTTCTTGCTCGTGTTCAAAATCTTTTACTACAAAATTTTCTTCATAATTAGTTTTGAAATGACATTCACTCAGATATCTTATTATATCAATTCTCTAACATTCATCATCTTTACCTTTTGTAGGATATTTCTTTGATCTTGAAATATTAAAAGTAATAGTTTGATCATTGACACACATAGTTAATTTCCTTTTCTACACATCTATTATTGCTCTTCCTATGGCTAGGAAAGGTCTCCCCAAAATGATAGGTATCTCTTCATCTCCCTCCATGTCTAGCACAATGAAATCAATAGGAAAGATAAATTGATCCACTTTCACTAGGACATCTTCTATTACTCCTTTAGGGTACATTATCGAACGATCTACTAAATGCAGAGTTACAGTAGTAGGGGTTATCTAATTCCAATCTTTTAAATATTGATAGTGGCATAAGGTTAATGCTCGCACCTAAATCACATAAAGCTTTCCTATAGAATCTATCTCCTATTGCACATGGAATTGTAAAGCTACCAGGATCTTTAAGCTTTTCAGGAAGCTTTTTTTGAATCTTAGTATTACACTCCAAACTGACTGCAATAGTCTTATTATCTTTAAACTTTATTTTCATGTTGAGAATATCCTACATAAACCTTACAAAGCTTGTCATTTTTTTAAAGGCTTCAGCAAATGAAATATTAATTGTAAACTTCTTAAAAATTTCTAGAAATTTGAAAATTGCTTATCCATCTTCCATTGACAAAGTTTCTGAGGAAATGGAGGTGATAGTTTTTCCAAATTAATTTTCAGCTGAGAAATAGATCTTTCAGAATCTTTTGGAGCGTCCTCTTTTGATTCTTCAATTTCTTCTCTCTCTACTTTAATTTCTTTTTGAACCCCGCCTTGCAACTCTCTTCCACTTCTAAGTTAAACGACTTTTACTTTCTCTTTATTCTAATCTTTTGGATTTATTTTAGTATTACTAGGAAGTGTTCCTTGGGATTTATTACTTAATTAATTTGTGATATGTCCAAGTTGATTTTCAATTTCTCTAATTGTAGCTCCTTGACTTTGTAACTGATTTTTCCTTTGTAACACCACTTCTTCTATAGACAACTTCTTCTCCCTAAATTGTGGATTATTATTGAAACCTGGAGGATAGGTAGATCTATAATTATTATTCCTTTGCTTGTTTCAGTTTTCCAATGGGTTTACTTGATTGTTCCCCCTTTTTTGATTATTCATAATAGTAGTATTATTCTAATTGAAGTTGGGATTGTTCTTCCAACCTGGGTTATAATAATTTGAATATGGTTTATTTTGCTTGCTATTTATGGCATTTAAATTTTCTAATGATGCTTGAGAATCTACCATTTGGTCTATTGAATTCTCTTCAATCATAGATATTGTTGAGAAAAATTCATTCCAAATTGGTCTAACTTCCTTGAAATTGCAGCAACTTGATTTGCTAACAAAGTAAATGCATCAGATTCATAAATATTGGCTACCTTCTTCTGATTTACCCTCTAAGAAGACCATTGAAAATTATTGGTAGTAATTTCTTCAATAAAAGCATAAGCTTGATGAAATGGTTTTTACAACAATGAACCACCAGGAGCGGCATCTATAATAGATTTAAGAGATCCAACTGATTCATTATAAAAAGTTTAAATTATTAACCAATATGGTAGAGCATGGTGTGAACACTTTCTTAAGAGTTCTTTAAATTGTTCCTATGCTTCATAAATAGATTCCCCTTCAAACTAATTAAAAAATTTAATATCATTTCTAAGCTTTGGAGTTTTTGATGGTGGAAAATATTTAACAAAGAATTTTTGTGCTAAATCACCCCAAGTTCTGATAGATCCAAGTGCTAACAAATGCAACCACATCTTAGCTTTATCCCTCTGTGAGAAAGGAAATAACTTAAGTCTAATGACATCATCTGATACACCATCATATTTAAATGTAGAGCACAATTCTAAAAAATTAGCAAGACGTAAATTTGGATCTTCAGTTGGTGATCCCTCAAACTGATTATTTGATGTCATTTGGATAATAACATGTTTAAGTTTAAATAAATTAGCAACTACATTAGGGTTTTTGAATACTACAATGAAGTTCATCTACCATAGGGTTGGCTTAGTCTCGTAAAGGTCTAAATTCTTGACGATTTTAAGCATTTTGATCATTTTGGTTTGCTATTTCTGTAATTTTTAAAAAATTTTCAAAACTTTTAATTTTTCTTTTCTTTTTTTTGATTTTCTTGACAGTTCTCTCTAATT
>NEWO01001879.1:45920-56781 GCA_003013225.1 Phalaenopsis aphrodite
TATACTATTACTGGTGTTGGCTTGCATAGTATTGAGTGTGCATGCTCATGTCATAAATTTTTAAAGAATTCTACTCCAAATGCCTCGTAACCTAATTATTTAATTTCTTAGGTCATGACACTACGTAACATCATGAGGAGCTCTCTCCCCTCTTATAGGATGAATCCCATGTAGAGCAAGCACAAGAAAACTAAATCCTGGTGATCACCTTTTGCGTGACAATAACTCAACTCCACTCCCTTAGTAACCCCCTCTCTATACTAAAGTGGTCTAGCCATTGGTAATAGGAGTAATGAACTAGTAGAGCACTATGCCTAAATTAATTTATCTACCCTCTTGAATAAAAAATTTTAGACCACTCTATCCTTAATGACAACATTGAGACTAGTGATGGCAAGAAAGCAGGCCATAATGAAATAGTGTAGGTACATAAAATAAGGTTCAAATAGGTCAAGGAAAAATTTAGTAGGGCCTTTCCGTCATCCTTGAGAGGCCTTTCCAATGACCAGTGTCATCTGTCAACTATGAAATACTATTATGATAGTCAGGAGAAAGAAAATGCTTAAAACATAAAGGGACAACTCATGGAGGCTAAATAGATTGTTGTTGGTTGAAATATTAAATGAAACTAATTTTCCCCACATGAAGGCTCACAAGTCTATATATTTTTTCACGCTTCCATAGAATTCATGGACTGACAGAACAATAAAGTAAGAAAAGCTCCTCCACCCACGTCTCTCAATCTAGCAGCAATCCCTTTGTCAGGCATTTGGAATACCCACTCTAGAATTGGCTTTATCTGGAAAAAAATAATTTCATATCACTATGAGGTGGCATAACTAGAAAACTAGGCCCGATCAAAGCTAGATCCTGTCTTTCCACTATTTTCTGTAGCCATAATTCATTTAGAATACCTACTTTCTCTCACTTACGGTAATTCAAATGGATGAGATAATTCTTCCTAAGTTAGGATTCACAATGGTATTTGATACACCTAAAATATATAGCATTGATGTACACATTTTTATACTAATTTTTGAGGATATTGCACTTTAATTGAAGACCTTTGTGTGTTTTTCTTTCTGGTACAATAAAATAGATGAAAAATGGTGAAAGGGGTGAAGAAGGATCAAATTTAGAGCAAAAATGAAGGAGTGTAAAAGAAATGTGGGGCCAAAATGCCCAGGACTAGCGCATAAGCTCCAGGATAACAGAGAAAGCCGTGATTAAATGCAACATACATCACACTTAAGCGTCAGAGGTACTTACTTGATGATTCAATGAATTTAGACGAATTTTTTAAGAGGAGTTTGAAGCAACACTTGGTGAAAAAGTGGGATATGGTAAATGGACATGAAAATACATTCAAATGACTTTTGTAAGAAGAAAACTCTTGGAAGATTAATTGAATGTGGACACATTTTGAAGAGACAGGAAAGCAGCTTTTAGAAAATTATAAAAGTGAACTTGAATTGAATTGAAGAGTGCCCCCCTTAAGGAGTCTTAATTAGCTGTCGAAAACTATTTATCAAATTAATTAGGATACTTTTAGAGAGAAGAAAGGGAGTAGTTGTAGTGTTTTAGTATAGAGTATTGTAAGAGAAAGTAAGAGAAGTGGTTCAAAAGAACTTCAAGAGTTTGGTAAAGAGAAATTTTAGATAAGTTTTTATCTTTGTGACAATATTTAGTTTTAATTTAGACTTCTTGTGTATTTACATGATTTATACTTTTAAACTTAAATGTGGTTTTATTTTCTCCATGAAATCGGAGTAGTTCTCTTTATCTTTTTTCTTAAAATGATACATGAATAAGTGTTGGATTTATGAGAAGTATTGGTCTTTATTGTTGAAATAAGTTGTGATGATTTTAAACCTTGTACTTCATTTACTTCTTGATTTGGCCAATTAAGATGTTAATATTTGTTGTAAGAACATGTAAGATCTCAGATGGTATTGTCTCAGTCAACTGATGGTAACATAATGTAATTCATATGGTTGAGTGCAAATAAATAGGAAAATAAACTTTGAAAGGTGTAGAATTAGAAGAATTTAGATGGACAGGCTAAAGCCTGTAGTTCAGTTTATTGTTTAGGTTTTGTTATGAGATGTTAGCCCCAGGGTGGAGGGAGAAGATTGAACTAGAGTGAGAGCTAGTATCTTCCCTACCTAGTCCGTCTTCAAGAATATTCAAACATTACATTAGCTAATGTTCTTTATAGAATTTCTAGTAAAGGTAAGAATTATTATTGCTCCTATTTGACATTACACAATTTGAATACTTCCACAATAGAACTCCTATACTTGCTACTAATTCATCATAAGGAAAAATACATTTTATATATATTGCCTTCATCTTACAAATATCTAGTTAAATTTAGTTAGTTGTTTACTTTTAATTTTCAATTATAAAAAATTACCAAAAGAATTAAAAATTTCATTCCTATTATAGTATCTATAGTTTGAGTAAGAATATTTTTCAAAGTAAAGTTTGTTATCTAATTCCTTATTGACAGATTATAATTCTCCTTGTGGTTTGATATTCGGGGCTTAATAAAAAAGTTCTATATTTCTTGATAATGATATGTATACTTGGATAGTATCCCAATATTTAAATATAATAGTTGCACTCTTATTTACTTCAGAGTCAAGTTTTTGGCACCGTTGTAGAAGGAAATATAAATAAAGAAAATTGAGAATATATTCACACATACTTCGTAGTACTGTCATAAAAGATTAGAATCAAGTTTTTGGAGCCGTTGCCTGGGAGTAAAAAAAATTTTAAAGGAATTTTTAAGAAAGTAAATTTCTATATTTAGAAAGTCTTATTTAAACTTTTAGATTTATTACACGAATATTGTAGTGTAATTTTTATATAAGTTCTTATTTGTGTGATTTTATTTTATATTGTTTTGTAGTAATGAATGCATAGTTCAGGTTCTAAAGGACTAGTGCCCTGCGATTCTGAATTAGAAAGAATTGTTAGGAAAATTAAAAAAATATAGAAAAAGATAAAAAATTTTAAAAAAATGACAAATCAAAATAATCAAAATGATGAAATTAATCAAGAATTTAAACCTTTAAAAGAATATGCAAACTCTACAGTAGATGAACTTCATTATGGTATTCAAAAACCTGTTGTAGTGGTTAATTCATTTGAACTTAAACCTGATATTATCCAAATGGTATCAAATAATCAGTTTGGGCGAGCACCAACTGAAGATCCAAATTTACATCTTGTCAATTTTCTAGAATTGTGTGCTATATTTAAATATGATGGTGCTTTGGATGATACTATTAGACTTAAACTTTTTCCTTTCTCACTGAGGGATAAGGCTAAGATATGGTTAAATTCTTTAGTACCTGGATCTATCATAAGTTGCTATAAAAGTGGTGCAGACATCCTAATTGAACCACTTCTATAAAATTCCTCTCCCAAATTGATATTACATCATCAAAAACTACGAAGCTTAGAAATGATATTACATCACCCATGTGTTGTGGACACTTTATCGGGAGTTCATTAAAGCTTTCTCATGCTTCATAAATATATTCCCCTTCAAACTGACAAAAAGAATCCATTTCCTGAAGCTTTTGCTTTAATTGAAGAGATGGCTACTAATAATTTTAAATGGCCTTCTATCAGGGTAAATACTAAGAAAGTAGCCAATATTCATGAATCTGATGTTTTTTCAGAGTTAGCAAATCAAGTTGCTATAAATTCAAGGAAGTTGGACCAATTTGGAATTAATTTTTCTTAAACAATTTCAATGATTGAAGAGAATACTTTTAGCCAAATGGTAGATTCTCAAGCATCATTAGAAACTTTGAATACCATAAATAATTAGCTGAATAACCCATTTTCAGACTATTATAACCCATGTTGGAAAAACCATCCTACCTTTAACTGAAATAATACTTAGCGGGGTAATAATTAAAAATGAGGGAACAACCAAGTAAACCTATTCGGAAACTGGAACAACCAAGGTAATAGTAATTATATACCTACTTATCCTCTAGGTTTTAACAGCAATCCACAATTTGAGTAGAAGAAATTGTCTATAGAAGAAGTGGTATTACAAATGGGAAATCAGTTATAAAGTCAAGGAGCTACAATTAGAAATATTGTGAATCAACTGGGACAAATAACAAAATCATTAAGTAATAGATCCCAATGAACACTTCCTAGTAATATAAAAGTAAATCTAAAAGACCATAAGAAAGACCAAGTAGAAGTGGAAGAGAGTTGGAAGGTAGAGTTTAGAAAGAGATTGGAGTAGAGAGAGATAATTTTGAAGAGCTTGAAGAGGATGCTTCTAAAGTTTTAAAGAGACCTATTTCTCCACTAAAAAATGACTTGGAGAAACCACCACCTCCATTTCCTTAGAGACCTGGTTATTAAAAGTTGGATAAAAAATTTTCAAAACCTATGAAAATCTTTAAAAAACTTATAATTAATTTTTCATTTCCTGAAGCCTTAGAACAAATGTTAAGTTATATGAAGTTTATGAAGGATAATCTTAATAGAAAAGGAAGTTCAAAGATAATGAGACTGTTGCAATTGTGAGGAGTGTAGTGTTATAATTCAGAAAAAACTTCTTAATAGCTTAAAGATCATGATAGCTTCACAATTCCATGTGTAATATGAGACAAATTTTATGAGACAAATTTATGTGATTTTGGTGCAAGCATTAACCTTATGTCATTATCAATATTTAAAATATTAGGAATAGGAGAAATATCCCCTACTACTGCAACTTTGCACTTAACAGACCGTTCAATAACATATCCTAAGAAAGTTATAGAAGATGTGATTTATCTTTCCTGTTGATTTCATTATGCTAGATATAGAGGAAGATAAGGAGATACCTATCATTTTGGGGAGACCTTTCCTAGCTATACGAAGAGCAATGTTAGATTAACAGAAATGAGAATTAACTATGTGTGTTAATGATCAAATAGTTACTTTTAATATTTCAAAATTAATGAAGTAACCTGCAAAAGGTAAAGATGATGATTATTACAGAATGGGTGTAATAAGATATCTGAGTGAATGTCATTTCAAAAATAATTATGAAGAGAAATCTGAAGTGAAAGAGTTGGAACATGAGCAAAAAGAGGAATTAGAGAAATTTGAATATTTTTTTAAGCAAGATTCGATATATGTTTGAGAAATTTTTAAAGTTTCGGACAGGTCAAAAAAAGATAAATCTTTTTGTCCGTTGATTGAAAAACCTCCTAAACTTGACTTGAAGTTCATTAACATTTAAAATATGTTTTTTTAGGTGATTCCTCAACATTACCGGTTATAATTTGCTCAAATTTAACTATAGAAGAAGAAGAAAGTGTAATGAAAACTTTGAAGAATTATAATAAAGCCTTTGGATGGAGAATTACTTATATTAAAGGAATCAGTCCTTCAATTTGTATGCATAGAATTCATTTAAAATAGAACTGCAAATTGATCCTCAAAAGTGATAAATTCTGTTATAAAAGAAATTATTAAGAAAAAAATTTTGAAGTGGCTAGATCCTGGAATTATGTACCTTATTTCAGATAGTGCATGGGTTACTCCAATTCACTACTTGTTGACCTCACTTTTGGTTGAGGCTTAGATTTTTCTCTTTAGTTGCCTAGGGTCTAGCCATAGGAATTTCCTATTGACTATTCTTAGAAAACTAGAAAAGGAACCCTCACCATTAGAAATTCCAAACTCCTCTTTACTCAACTTGAAGTTCCACATAGTGGTCCTAACCTCTAGCACTTAGTAGGTGGGGTCATTATGGGGGAGTCCAAAGAGTGTTCCCATTGGACTACTTATCCTTAAGGTTAACCTTGGGTGTTGGTCTAGAGCTAAGGTACTCACCTCACGCACAATCACTTACAAAGAGAAACCCAAAATTTCTTGACTTTGATCCCTTAGTTCTTTTGGGAGACACATGTAGATGGTCCCTTAAACTCACTAGCCCTAGGCTAGGTTTTAGCTAAGACCAGTACATAGAGGACCCAAATGAGGTTTCCATTGGTCCATAGCTCATTTATGATGCTTAGCTCCCAATTCTAAATAAAATATTCAACTTAGCCTTTTTCCACTAAACTCCCCCAAATTACTTAAGTACCATTGAAATCCTAAATTTGGCTAAAATTCCCAAATGTACCCAAAATATCCAAATTTTTTCAAAAATTATTTTAAACCTTTTGAAAACATCTAGATTCCCCAAAATCACATAAAAGTTGCCAAATTACCAAAATGCCCCTCCTTAGCCCAAAATTTCAAAAATCCAAAAAACTCCCAAAACCTTCAAAATTTTCCCAATTTTATTTTTCTCAACTACCACATGACCCAATTTGACCAAAACCCCCAAATTGCCTTTAAACGCCCAATTTCCTTAAATTCACCTCAAATGTCCATCCATTTGGTCCCAATTTCCTCCAATTTTAAGTATAAACTCAAATTAACCTTCCATATGACCAATATAAACCAAATCCAAGCTTAATTGGCCCATGCATTGAGCCCAATTTTCATCTAAGTCAAAACCCAAAATTTGACCCTATGACTTGGTTCCACCAAATTGAACCCTATAGCCCACTCAATTGGCCTCAATTTGAATTCTAAACTTTTCATAACATTCATACACATCAAACTTGACCTTCAATTGGCCATGGTGAGGCCTCAATTTCATTTAATTTCAAACCAAATCCAAAAATCCCCAATTTTGCCCTAAAGTGGCCATGTCTCAAAATTCTACCAAATTGATTACCTTAACCCTAAAATTTCCACTCCATTCCTCCATGAAAAACCTCCATAACAACTATGTTGATCATTTGGACCATTTAATTAAGAAAAATTCCAAGCCTAGCTCGACCTAAGCCCAATTCTAGTCCAACATGCTTAAATTGACCAAAATCTCCAAATCCTTCAAATTGAGCTTCGAGTTGAACTCAAAATTACTTCAGTCCTTCACAGAAAATGTTCATTACAATCATTGACACAATCTTAATCAATAAATTGTGGTCAAAGTCACGGCTATCCTAACCCAAACCCACATTAAGCTAAATTGACCTACATGGACCCCCTTCACCAAAAGTTTACCCAATCTAGCCAAATTGGTCAAGGCAAAGCCACCACAGCCAAATTTTGGACCTTATTAACTAGGCTAAACCCCATGTAACCACCCCAATGAGCCATGGACCGAAGGATCCCCAAATCAATGGATTTATTTTCAAAATTACTTAAGTTTAAGGGATTTTTGCCAAAACTAAACACGTGCCCAAGTAAATTGTTGTGACAGATTCCCATAGCTCACCTAACCTCCTGGCCACCTCCCCTAGCCTTGCCGACTGGCTTATTCATTGGAGGAGCAAAACCGTGAGCCACCCTAAAGAAATCCAAACCCATTTCAAACCCAGAGGACACCTCATCTCATTTGAAGTTTAGAGCCTCTCTGCCCTCTGCATAGGCAACACTTTGCAACCATACATTGGCCCACAGAGCCACCCTAAGCCATTTTTATAAAAGCTTCACCTTCATGGCCATAAAGGTGTGCTAAAAAACTTCTTAAGGATAGCCTCTGAAATTACTCCATCCGCTTCCTTGAGACCTCCACAGTGCAATTCAACCACTCAATTGCCCTAATTTCAGTTGTCGGATTTCAAGTTTGGAGCTCAAATCTTTATCGAAGACAGAACATTCTTCACCACACCTCCACAGTGCACCAAATTCAAATTAAATTCACCCACACCATCACCACACCGAACAAATACAAAGCCCTATCAAATTACCCTCGTATAGAGCCTCTAAGATAGCTTAAGACCAACACAAAAATCTGGCCTTGATCAAATTCTGATCTATACCTTTCACCATAACTAGAGGCTCAATCTTTAGCCTCCTTAGACCTCCACGAATGTGCCGAGCACCTGTGATTGAAGCTTCCCTTCTAAGAGAAAAGGTATTGAACTTCCCCTCTTCTCGAGCCTATTTTGTTTCTCCATTTGATTAAGGTTAGTTTAATGGCATGTTTATTGTATAGATATGTTTGTCACACTTAGACGAATTCATAGGATCAAACCCGAGGTCATTTGGTTGAGAAATGAGTGAGATCTTAGGGTTTTAATGTTAACAGTCACCGGTTAGCCTTTTTGGGGACGATGACGGGGAGTCATTCGATTGCGCATTTATCTCATCAATGGACAAGATCTAGCCGAATGAACTCTCAGTGCGTAAACTGCGGGCCACATGACATGCTAAGGTAGAAAGCGCAACAAATGGGAGCGCCCCACATCATTGTTCAGAGCTGCCTAGGATGAGGTGGTGCCATGTTTTAAAATAGAAAAATAGGAAATTAAATAAATCAGAAAATGATCCCTAACTTTAAAAATCCATATCTTGGTGTAGAAAAATCATAAAATATAATAAAAATACCCACTTGCTCAGTGAACAGAGTAGAACAATGTGGAAATAAATTGAAGTTTATATGATGCATATTTTATTTTTAATTAATTAAACACTATTTAGAATCTTTTCATTCTCCATGCATGTAGACATTTCACCATGACTTGAAATTTTGGCATGTTGTTGCCTCTGTCTTAGGGAACATTCTCTGATTTTTCCAAAGTCAGAGGAGATCTCTTGACAGAGATATGTATTTTTCAAGTTTATGTCTATTATTTTCATAAATTAATCATAATAATTAGCATGTTGCTTAAAAAAGTCTATGAAAATTTTGGAAGTATTATTATGGCTAGAGCAACCTTTGGAAAATGTTTCATGATCTAAGTGATTAAGAATGCACCTAATTTTTACAAACCCTAAAATGCAAAGAAAATTAATTTTAGGAAACACAAACATCTAAATGACTTGGTTTTACTTACCACTGTAATATGAAGTTCAACTTCCCATAAAACAATTAAAAATATTTGGAGCTCATTTGATAACTCAAAATGATTTTCTAAGTTAAATGTCATTTTTAACACTAAAATGATTTTTAACAATTAAATTCAAAGAAAATTTAGAAAAATGTGAAATTTATTTCTCTGGGTTTCGTAACCTTAGAGAGATTTAGCAAAAATGTGAAACTTAATTTTCCATATTTAAAATATTTTATAATTAATAAATACTCTAGAAATTGAAATAATTCTAATAATTAAAAAAAGCTAAAAAAAATATGAAATTTGGTCTCAATGATTCTCTGATTTTAGTCTACCTCTAGCAAAAATTTCAAAGGATTAGGTTTTACCTTGTCAAGTTAAGGAATTCTCTTTAAAAAATCCTATTTCTTTCATATAAATAAATATATAAATTAAATTAAAATTTGAAAAATCACATTTTCTCCTCTGATGTCTTAATTGACCCATAAGTGAGGTGGGATAAAAATTCCAAAGTCATTTGAATAAAATTTGATGAATTATGACGTATTAGAGTCTTAGGGGCAAAAGTGTAATTTTAGAAATTTAGCCTTAGTTAACATTTAAGCTTAATTCAAGAAAGGGAAATGGGTAACCTTTGATCCCAATTAACATATTTGGATGGTTGAAACATAAGGGGATTAATTGGTAGAAACCAATCTCACTTTTATTAATTAAAGGATAAATTTGTAATTTCCTTAAATTATTAAAATTTGGAAGTTTAGTCAATTAAATGATCTTAAACTTAGAGGTATGATTTTGGGTGTTGATAACTCACTAATTTAACAACCCTATTTTATGTTCAAATTACTTTCAAAAATGAATCATCATCATTTAAAATTCAATCTCTTTCTAAATATAACTAAGACATCTATCAAAAGTCTAAAGGGCTTAGTAGTGACCTAGGATAAATCAAATTTGGTTAAATGAGGATTAGGAAAGTGAACATAATTAAAAATTGAACATCTTTAAAACACTACAAGCCCAAATTAAAAAGTTGGCTAAGTGTCTTGACAACATTAACTTGCGCCTTTAAGGGTCTTCACTCACATAATCCTCAAATTAAATTATAAGTTATAATTACCCCACTTTTAGGGATAATTGAAACATCAATGTTCATTGAGCATTAAAGGTATTTACAGGATGGGTTATTAAGCAAAGAAATAGGTTTAAATGAGCTTAAGACTTTTCACCAGGCAGCGAAAGGGAAGCATGGACCTGCTTCTTTCTCTAGATCTATTGGATACCTCGGAGGTCTACTAAACTTAATATGTTTTTCTTAACAAAAATCATCCTTAATCAAATTAATAGGGACCCACCAAAATATGACCTAGGGTTGGGTAGATCACTAAAACCTTAATTTTTTGCTTTATATAAAGTGATCTCACATGCATATGGAGTTTATGGTGGTGGAACGAGAAGACTCGCTAGATACACTTTTTATAGTTTACAGTGATGTCTTTCTTGTACTTTCATACTGTACTTTTTATGCTTATAGAACTTGCATGCTAAATAACAATGTCATGTTGACCTCACTTTTGGTTGAGGTCTAAAAACTTCTTTAGTAGCCTAGGTCTAGCCATAGGAGTTTCCTATTGACTAGTCTTAGAAAATTAGAAAAGGTACCCCCATAATTAGAAATTCAAAAAAAAACTCTCCTATTTACTTAACTTGAAATTCCACATATTGATCATAACCTCTAGCATTTAGTAGGTAAAGATCATTATAAAAGAATTCAAGAAGAATCCCTATAGGATTACTTGGCTTTAGGGTCGACCCTAGGTGTTGACTTGGAACTAGGGTACACCATATCTTCACAATACATTAATTCATGGTTCATTTAGAATGGATATTTATCCAATTCTATATGAAATACCTAACTTGGTCTTTTGCCCCTAGGCACCTCCAAATTACCTAACTGCCCTTGGGACCCAAATTTGGCTAATATTCCCAAATTTTTC
>NEWO01001880.1:22173-38244 GCA_003013225.1 Phalaenopsis aphrodite
ACCGTAGTTGTCCCTGTGGTGAAAGACTTTTAAGCAAATCTTCGTGGAATCAACTAAGGAGTTGTTTATGTGCAAGGCATGTATGTACAATTCACTTCTTTAAGAATAAACAATATTTTTATGATTGAAAGTGTTCCTATTTTCCATTATGCAATTTTTTCCCTTACAAAAGATAATATGAACGAACTCTATCGATTTCTTACTGATGAAGATGCAAATTAGGAGGCCAGAGATGATGGAAATGTAAGTTTTTCTTCTTCATTGTTGAATCCTCTATCTAATGTGGGGCATTTCCTTATTGCATCAAAATTACTTCTTACCATGAAAATCAGTAAAGTGACACAGGAGAGTGTTATATTGAATTACTATATTCAAACTGGAAAACCTATTGATATTGGTGTAATAATTATGAAATTAGTTTTAGATTTGAAAGATAAAGTGTCTACTACTAGACTGAGGCATCCATCTACCATTTCCCACTATGCAGTCAATTGGAAGTGCCTTATGAAAGTTGGGAAAAAGTGTTTCTTCCTTGGAAGCCTATGGACCCAGAAGTTTATTGCAACTGCATTGGAATGGGGCATGAGAATGATTTGAATATACTTATGGATAAATCATCCCAGAATTCATCACCTATCCAACCTTACTTCAGTTTGAATGCACTTCTGAAGATGATCAAGAAGACAGAAAAAGTGATACAGAACCTTATGCATGCAATTAAGAATATTTCTGAAATGTTGGATCATCTAGATTGGAGGCTGAAGAAACATTTTGAACATACTAGATGTATTGAAGATTGTTTGGTACGTATGTTCCAGAAGCATGCTTGGATCGAGGAAGATTCAACGGATTAATTTCCTTATCGAACTTTCTACAACTTGTACGTGCATTAGCAATTCATAGGAGATATCTAGGAGGACGAGAGCGAAGAAGATGTTTAAAATTACTTTATGCATGAAACGCTTCTTTAGTATTGCTTGCTTATGTTATTGTGTTATGTTGGATTGCATTTAATTTCATTGTTGAACTCTATTTGTGTTTGTTGTTGAGTATTTTAATGTTTATATTTTAGTGTTAGGATGTTTGATTTGCTTTAAACACTGAATTAGATTTTATTGGCTTGAAAACTGTTAGTTTGTAATAGTGCGGATTTTATATATAAAAGTGTGTTTTGTGTATTTTGTGAAATTTATATGTTAGAAAATAGTTTAATTATGATTATAAGTGTTTATTTCAGTTAATTATAGGTTGATGTAAAGCGGTATGCAGCAGATTTTCTCAGAAAATGAAATGAGAAAAAATTAGGCATTGGCGCGAGAGGCGCCAAATTCCCAAAAATGCCCTAATAACTTAAAAACCACAAAATCGCCCAGTTTTTACTATTGTGTCATCTCCTACCTCTAAACCGTAGCTTAGGGCTTCACATTGTGCGGATTTGAGAAGATTTTAAGGGCTAAAGATCTTAGATTTCATCTTCTCTTGGTAAGAGCTTCATTTTAAGCTAGACTTTTTTTTTTATTTTCACCATGGATTTGTCCTACATTATGGGAGATTCGAAATTTGGAATTTTTTATGAAGAAGCTTAAAGAAAACCCATGGTGAAAAGATTCTTACCAAATAATCTTACTTGTAGATCTTGATTTTTGATTTTGTAATTTTTTTGGATTTTATTTAGATTTCCATATAAAGTCCTAAGGCTCCATGAGTAAAAAGAGGAAAGCCTGCAGGAGATTTTGACAGGACAAAATTTATCAACTATAAGGCCCAAAAAAGTTATAATACTCAAATGAAATTGAGAAAAGTGATCCAGGAACAGGCATTTGCTAATGTGGGTGATGAGATTGAGGGTGGATTGTCGCCAGAAATTGGGAGAGGTTTTGCTACTTCACTGCAATAGCTATTGTGCCTATGATTCAAGAGTTCTATGTTGATTTGTGATTCAATATTGATTATCACATCTTCGTGAGAGGTAAGCAAGTTGAGTTTTCAAGAGAAAGGATCAATGCATTTTATGGACTAGGGAATGCATTTCATTGTGAATATGTTGCATTCATGATGACTGATTCATCACTGGATGAAGTAATTGTCTTTCTGACTGATGCAAGGGGAGAATGAAAAATTAAGAATAATAAGAAAGTTAATTTCTCCATGTCCATGATGACTTTTTAGTCAAAAGTGTGATTGCCCCTGAATAGTGGCCATGGCGGTCATGGTTGCAGCCATTTCTTCTATTCTTTTATCCAGTATGATAACTTGTTCATCCCTTAAGAGGATAGCTCTACGCAGCTTATCTACGGTGTTCTCTTCGGTGTGAGGTTGAGCCTCGCACGCAGATGTAGTATGTCTTGTTTTAATTACATGGAAATCCATAAAATCATCCTCCAGGTAATAATTGTAATCAAAATTTTCCTCATCGCTATCAATGAGAACTCCATGTTCCCGAGCCAACTTGGAAATCTCGATCCTGAGCTTTTCAACTTTTTCTTCAATTATTGATTCCTTGATCGCTTTAAGATCTGGAGGACCTTGATGACCTCCTCTTCTTGTTCCTCCATCTCGCTGGCTATTGTTGTGACAATGTCAGATATTTCAGACCCTGACTTCATTCCATGTTCTTATCCCGCGGGCTTACCGGACTGTATCGGTGCAGCGACCTTGGGTACCCATACCTTTTTTGTTTTTGACGATGATGTCTCAGAACAGAGTGTCTTAGTAGAAACATCGGTATGTCAAGGGAAAATATGCTCCCCGTGGTGTAGACCCACTAAAGTGCCAGGTAATCGTCTTTTCTTTACCTTTGGGATTGTAGGAATATCTCCATAATGGGTGATAGGTAAGATTTTTGGACCCAATCTCGACCTAACCGGTCGACAGCCTACGGTCCTGGTGGAAGTATAATCGATAGTAATTATTGTGGTATCGACTCTGTTCCTTAAATAGAACCAAACGGGGATGCGAGTAGGTGGCACTCTAGTTGTCTTGTGAGACTATACGGCAGACTTGACGTCATTCAAAATTTCCTTCTTCATGCGAGGGGAAATTGCATGTCCCACTTGTTTAGGTAACTTGCTAACTGAACATCCTTCTTTGGCAGCTAGCTTTTTGAAAACTGCACTAACTTGGGTGATAGGAGTGAACTTCTTTCTCTCCTCACCATGTCTATGAAGTAGTGGTAATGCTGCGGTGATTTTCTGGATACACTTGTATCTATCGGTATCCATTAGAGGATGTAATCTACTCCCTCGTAGGAGTGGATAAATTTTTTGTTATCCTTCTTCATCTTGATGAGTCTCCTCCTCAACGGGTGTCTTTTCAGGAGCCCGGGCTTTGATGGCCCTCTAAACCCTTCTATTACGGTTCCTTTTTTTGGTTTGGGTCAGTGGTACAGTCCTTGAGCTTGATCCGATTTCAAACATGAGTGGTGGGACAGTTAATCTCTCAGTTGGATCCTCAATAATCATTACTTCTTTCCCCTTAGCAGCAGCAGAGATAGCAGGTTTGGCGGGTTTCGTGATGGTAGTAGTTTTGGCCTTCTTGCAGGCAGGGAAGTCTTGAAGGCAGTTCAGGTTGAATTCTGTAGATGGTTCTTGTATTTCTGGAGTGGCGATCTTCATCACTACAAATGGGGCTTTCCCGAGGATGACTTCAAGAACTTCAAATCCGGCTCCATATTTAATGGTAGGAGCAAAGTTACGGGCTTCGTGGATCATTGGCAGGTTGCAGGAAAAGGTCAGCATTGGGTAGGCCATTACAGTAGGCTTTAAAACAGAAAGTTTTAGGGTTAGCTATATGGCCAAAACCTCGTACTTTTAGTGCAAGCACTGAAAGTAGAGGTTGATTTGTAGACCGAGCGGGTCTTAATTTATGGGTATTTTAAAATTTTGTTTAAGAAAAATCAAGGGGTAGAAAATTTAATTAATATAAGAAAATTTATAATGTGCACAACACAACACGATTTGGTTTAATTTGCAGAATAACAAATCAAATTTGGAAAGGAGATGTGAAGTATTTTAGGACCCAGTGTGGGACCCATTTAGTGGCAGACAATGCCCATGTGGAATTAGTCCACCGACACACCTATTGGGGGTCCGACCCCACATAACAATTTAAAGAGTCCTTAATGGCTTCCTGAACCCCTCTGTTTAAAGATGGTTAAACAGATAGTCCTGAAGTCCAAGGAGTTAGTTGTACTTTCCCAAGAGATAAATGGGTACAGTATGCCAACGAAATAAGGGTAATTTGGTCCAAGAGGGACATGGACACATTACCGATGTGTGAAGATAATATTTCTCGATGTTTATGGAGAGAAAAGCTTGTCCCAGTGGAGTTTCCAGAAGCTGTAAGCGTTATTTTTGGTTGGAGGAGTTTAGGGCCAAAAGGCTAGGTTGGGTATCTTGGTAGAGTTGGAGTGCCAACCACCATCAATAAGCCATGGAAAAATGGAAACCCCATTTTGGGTCCTCTATGTAGTGGTTTTAGCTAAACCCTAGCCTAGAGCTAGTGGGTTTAAGGGACCACCAACATGAGTCTCCCAAAAGTATCAAGGGACCAAAGTAAGGAAATTCTGAGTTTAGGGTAGCGAGTGATTGTGAGTGCAAGTATGTACCTTAAGCCCTAGACCAACACCTAGGATCAACCCTAAGGTCCAGCAGTCCTAAGGGTGAGTCATCTTGAGTTCCCCCATAATCGCCCCACCTACTAAGTGTTGGAGGTTAGGACCAATATGTGGAATTTCAAGTTGTGTAGAGAAGAGTTTGGAATTTCTAATGATGAGGGTTCCTTTTCTAGTTTTCTAAGAATAGTCAATAGGAAAGTCCTATGGCTAGACCCTAGGCTACTAAAGAGGAAAAACTAAACCTCAACCAAAAGTGAGGTCAATGCTTATCATCTTGCATTCTTCTGAAAGTTATAAAAACTCTGGGATATCGCACTCTCGAGATGCAGTGTTTGGTCAAATTTGCTCCATTTCCTTTCAAAACTAGCACTGAGCCCATTGATAATGTAATCTCAATGAACCCTCTGAATTCTCTGAGGCCAATGACATCAATTTCTCTTCCAAAAAGTATGTTTCTCCTACTCATGAAAGATGCTGTATAAAAAGGCCTAACGAATTCATGATGGTCAATATGGGGAGGAATGCAATCCGCCTTCTCGTAAATATTGATTATGCAGTTGTTTGGGAAGGAGTTGGGTGGTAGTATACTCCACTAAATCAGCCACTTCACCATTCTTTTTATTGAGTAAGGCATTAGATCCACCTCATCATATTTTAATATCCCAGGGGGTTCCCTTGCCTATCATTAGTAAAGTTGTAGCAATAGCCACATTGAATGGTTATTCTTCCTTTCTCGTGCATCCATTTCTGTGGCTTTGAGTAAGTTCTCGGCCTCAGTAAACTGACTCAAACTCTGTCCCTCGGGTCAAATACATAGTCTAAAATTCTCTTCTCATCTTTTTGTGAGAAAACTCTAGTGTATAGCACCAAACCTTCCAAAATGTTGACCATTTCACCTCAAATTTCTTCATAGAACATGAATTCTTTTCTTTTAACTTTGCACATTCTCTCTAACTCTACTGTGGCAATATCATCAAACTGTATTAGTTTTCTCCTTGTTTCAACATTTTCAGGAACCCATGTTTGCCCTGGTTCTGTAGGCAATGGGATGTACAACTCCGCATCTGGATGCGCCATCTCCTGGCCTTCCATATCGGCTACTGTAAAACCTTGAAAAGAACTATTTCAATCCCAACGTAGAATGTTGCATCTTGGACATTCAACAAATGCTCCTCTAGTTGATGCTCCTACAGAGATTTCAACATTGTATAGTGGGCAACCCTTATAGGAATCATGAGCTATCGCTATCTGCATCGGCTCTGTGGCCGACTCTAACTCATCCTCTGTACCAGGTGGGCTAGAAGAGGTATCCCTCATACATAGCTCATAAATCTTTCCCTCAGAAGTAGGGGTGAGTAAACTTGTTGCTTCTTTCTATCATCTTCTTTCTTCCTGCTTGAACGCTTTATATTTGCGTCGGTTGGCGTTGCGACATTGGTTATTTTGAGCAGTGCATCCGACTCTCTCTCCTCATTGGCACCTACTAAATCCATTGTTGGAGAAATTATCAGGGACTGTAGGCGACTGGTTCCTTCAAATGGATATTGTTGTTGAGTGATCATCTTCTTCATCTTCCACATCTTTAGCAAAGATGGTAACCCTAACTTGACTGAAGAGTCAGAGTGATCATCTTCTTCCTTCAACTGAATGTCCATCAGGGGATTTTCATATTCCACATTGACTTGAATGAAGTCTAAGTCCCTGTCTATAATACCACCCTCAGCAACCCTTTCTTCATTCAGTGCAAGACTGAGGCCATCTCAAAAAGAGAAAATCAGCTTGTGTCCCGACATTTCTTCTGCAGAAGACAGAAAAAACATCAGTGCTCTGACGTTCAGCATTAACAAGAACAAGGACGAAGCATTTATTAAACAATAATTTTTTTATTTGCAAATTTTATTTATTCAATTTAATTTTTTAATTTAGTTAGATTTTGAAATTAGAAACAAAAAAAGGTAAACAAAAATGGGCAAACCCAAATTTTTTTATTTTATTGAGGTCATAGACGTTTGGCCAAATAAATAAACCCAGAACAAATAAAATTTCAAATAAACCCAGAACAAATAAAATTTCTGATCCCAAGTGAATATAGTTGTATAAATTTATAAAGTTGACTCCGCTTTATAACGGTGCAAAAAACTTTATGTGGTATTTTAGTAATAAAAATGTTAAGCTCTTAAGATTGAGATTCTACGCGAGTATACATCTCTTAATCAAGCAATTTTAATTCTCTACCCTGATTCAGTGTTATAGAAAATTATTGGCTAATCTTAGGTTTACTTCCTAAATCTGTGGTTAGGCTTGGAGTATATTGGCTCCCATTCTAGTGCTCCCACTTCCCTTCCCTTGAAGGCTAACTCTCGCTTTAGTTTTTAAACACTAAGATAGATTGGAGATTTTTTAGTTTCTCACTCTATAAATCTCCAATTCTACACCTAACAAAGTATATTTCTTTATTTATTTGCACTTAATTCCATGAACGAAACACTCCTTCATGGACTTAAATGTGATTCTCACTATGTTGTAGAACTCATACTCCATTTCCCGGTTCATATGCTTCAAAACATATTTTAAAAATTTAATTGGCCAGATAGAAAAGTAAATTAAGAGTGGAGTTGAAAAACCATCACAATTTATTTTAGGTTTTAACATTGGCACATCCAAATCATCTCTTCATTTCACCATATCTCAGAGTAGGGAGAAAGATAAAGGAATCTACTCAGACTTCATGAGAAAGATAAAACAAAACATAAATTTCATATATAAAATAAAGTTCATACAACAATAATAAACAAACAACACTTATCTGAAACTCTTTCTCTAAACAAACCCTTTGTAGCCCTTCTTAAAAAATGTAGGAAGAAGAAATATCTCACTTATCTTCCTCTCCAACACTTCTTGGAGAAGAATTCACACTTAAACTCACCACAAAAACTCAAAACTATAAAAACAATAAACAGCTAATGGTGTGGAATGGCGTGGAATGTAGCTGTGTGAAGAGGAAAATTGAAATGAGTGGAAGAAGCTGAAATGGTGCAAGGGGGGTGTTTCTGATCAAATTTTTGCCCTAAATAGAGCATAGGTCGGTTCTCCAATAGGTGCATCCAAAAACTTTTCTAAAAGCGTCCAAATTCATTGAATCGTCTAGAAATAGGGCTTCCGTCAACATAAGAGCTGTAGGCGCCCATCCTGGCTCCGTCGGCGCCATTTCTTTGCTATTTAATTCCTTCTCTATCAAACAACAACATCGGGGCCTAATCTGGCGCCGTTAGTGCTTAACATATTTTTAACTTCTCTATTTTGACTCCAAATTTCATCCTTATTTGCTTCCTTTTTTCTCAAAGTCCTCAAAATCAATAACTTGTAATAAAACATAAAAATTTCCTTCCATTAAAGTGCAATATCACCAAAAATGAGTATAAAATATGAGTCTAAAAAAGCATATATTTTTTGTGTCTTAAAATCTCTCAAACTTAAATGTTACTTGTCCTTAAGTAACTTTTTTACTACATAAAAATATGATTTATGGTAAATATTTTAACTTCTAGATTTCCAAAGCTTAGGTCACTAGATAAAATAGCATCACTTAAGAAAAAAAATTAAAAATAACTCTAGCTAATACTAAAGATATAAAAATATCTAGCAGTTAAGTCTAAGATTTTTGATTCTCTATTCTTTTCAAGGAAAATTGCAAATTATTCATAATAAAGCCACTTAGAATACCCATATGAAAAAGAATTTCATGAAACTTTACTAGTAAATATGCAAATACTGAATTATAAGTTTAGAAAATATAGTCAAGTCTTCTTCTTTAAGTTGATTCAAGTGAAGCCAATTTTTATGTAGGCATCTCCTCAAGCTTCTCATCATATCTGTTTTTTCTTTTCTTTTTTTTTCAGGATCATTTTCAATCCTATTTTTCTTTCTTTTCTTTCTTTTTTATTATGTGAGGATTACTATATCTGGATAGCCTTTAATGATTTTGAACTTCACTATCCTCTTCTTAAAGTTAAAAACTTTTCGCATTCCTTCACTTTATAAGTTTATATTAGCTTTAAAGATTTTTCATAAAGTTTTAATCTTTTCTNTCCTTCACTTTATAAGTTTATATTAGCTTTAAAGATTTTTCATAAAGTTTTAATCTTTTCTTCTTAAATGAATCTCTAAGATTTTTAATACTTCAAAAATACATATTACTTTACTTAAAATAGAAAAAAGTAGTCTTATTCTATCATACTAAATAATCTTAATCTCTAAAATTAACCTTTATTATTTCAAAATTTTACTTAAGTTTACTATATATTTAGAAACATAGATATAGTTATCCAAAGTTACCCCTACTACCAAAGGTCTTGTTAAATTTTTTAAAATATTTTGAAAATATAACTAATTAAGGACAAATAAAATTAAGTTTCTTTTCTTTAAAAAGGAATTTTTCGTACCCCCAAACTTAACTTTTTAAAAGATTTTAAATGAAGAACTGAAAAATTAAGGGTTAAAGAAAACATTTAATACATAAAGAAAAGAGACATACTTATTGAAGGTTCTGATTTGAAACTTAACTCTAAAATATTACAGGTGCTAATGTGAAAATCTAGAAGACTTAAAACATTAAATAGCACGTAATACATATAAAAATTTGTTGAGAAAGAGTTAACTAAAAATACATCCAACAAAGTATTAAAAACTAATAATAATATTAAAAACAGTCTCACAAATCCACAGTTCACAACACCACATACAACAAAATAAAGTACCACTATCCACAAAAAAACATTCTCAACAATAAAGTACAATTAAACATAAACTAAACAAAAATATAACTAAAGCATCACCAATCATCGTCTTCTTCTTCTTCTTCTTCATCCACATCCAAATTCTGCTGCAAATATGGAGTAAAAAGAGAGTGACTAGGAAACTGAACTGAGTGATCACCCTTCATGAATTTGACCATTGCATCATTGTAAGCATCATCATATTCAAACTTCTGCCTTACCAAATCATCATTGTGAGCATTTCTAACCTCCATATTTTCTATTATATGATCCATTCTCAAAATATCTCCTTATTGGATCATCATTTGCTCCATAAGTTCTTGGATAGTTGGGGTACTAGAAGTACCATAAGTAGAAGGAATATCCCTGGTCCTACTTCCAGATCTCCAACCAACATGAGAATCATAAGTCTTTATATTGTCAGGCCCAATACAGTTTAGAGGTTCAATCCTTTCCCCCCTCTAATTTGTAATCAATTCTTGCCTGTTCACATAATGTGAAGCTTATTGCAGGGTGTGTTAAACCTCTAGTAGTCTCTCCAAAAGCAATAGATCAAGTGTTCCAATAAATAATATAGCCTACATCTATTCTTTTCATCTGCTGGATACAAAAGTTCAAGATGGCTCTATCCCTTGTAACCTCATTATGATGATTTGTTGGAATCATTCTTCCAGAAATAAAATAGTGTCAAACCTTAGATACTACATTTAACATAGAAAGAGGAAAGTTTACATTAACTCCATTCTTCACCTCTAGGTTCCTCTTCCATGAGTAAGAAAATAAATTATTTCATCCAACGCCTCATTCATAGTAAAAAACGATTTGTACTAGCAGCTATACACATCTTTCAACTGATAGAATTCATTAATATTTCTTGGAGTAAACTCCATCATTTTCCCTTGAACAAACACATAGTCTTCAGAAGTTTCCTTAAAATTGGCATAGAACTCCATCACTACACCAATAATCGCCTCGGCAGTAAAGTAACAAAAATTCTCCCACATCGAGCATTGATTAATCTCTAGATTTCTCCTCCCAGATTTTTAAATCCTCTATTCGGAATCACTTTTTTAGTTATACGTAGACTATTGAAGCAATTGTTCTCCTTATATTTGACAAACTTTTGATCATCAAAATCTACCTTCCTCTTTCATTTGCTCATTCTAGGTGCCATGGTAAATTTACAAAAATTGGATAAAATCCTAATAAATTTAAAAAAATTCAAAAAAATCACAATGTGAAATGTTTTAAATTTAAATCTACTAAGTAATAGTTCTTCACCAAAGGATTTTCTTAAAATCTTCCAAAAAAAATCTCAAAATTTCAGATCTCAGCAATGTAAGATAAATCCTTGGTGAAAATAAAAAAATTTTGAGTTCAATGTGTAGCCCTAAACTAGAGAAGATGAAATACAAACTTTGTTTGCTTTAAAATCGCCTTAAATCTGAGAAAAACAAGCCCTAGGTGCAAAAATCAGAGATTGAAGGTGACTGAAGAGGTAAAAATGGCGTTTCACTGTGTAAATCACAAAATTTAAGGGTGTTTGGGTAGGTTCGGGTCGAGGGCACTGTCGGCACCCATGCTGGCGCCAGTGGTAAAAAAATCCATTTTTTATTTTTTTAATTTTCAATTTTCTCTCAATTTACTCCACATTTTATTTTGTCTTTTTGAAAATTAATTTTCATCTAAAAAAAATTCACAAACAACCATTTTCACAAACAACATCAAACTAACTTTTATATATGAAAATACACTTTTTACAAATACATTTTTCTAATCACATTTCCATAATTTCATAGCAAACTAAATTATAATTCAGCATTGAATCAAGTCATAACACTAGAACGATGACACAAAACTATACACACAAATAGATTTCTAAAGCAAAGTAAAGTAAATCAAATCCACACAATTACATTAAAACATAAGCATTTTAAAATAGTATAAAGTCCAACTTCTTCAATTAATCTGCCTCGTCTTCAGTACTTTCTCCTTCTCTAATATCTCTCATAGACTGGTAATAGACATATAAATTATAGAAGGGTCGGTACGGGAGCTGACCAGTCAAATTTTTATTGATCTATCCATTTATCTTGAACATCTATACCAATCTTGCTTCAACTGTTCCTGTATGATCAAAGTTCTCCTTCATTCTCCAATCTAGGTGATCAAAAGGCAGTTAAGATTTCCTATTGCACTCATAATACTCTAAAGTTCCCTTTTCTCTTCTTCAAAGATATTAAACTTCCAACTGCTGGTGGCATCAATGGTTTTGAAGCAAGTGATGAATGTTCCAAAATACAATCTAATGCTTCATTTCCATTCCCTATATAATTTTCATCAATAGGAATCATGGGATCCCAAGGTAGTAAAACTTTTTACCAACTTTCATATGGAACTGGAGATTGATTGCAAAGTAATAAAATTGTAGAAGGATGCACAAGTCCATATATTGGCACATTCATGATAATACTCATAACATATTTGAAAATATTTGGCCCTACATCAATGGATTTTTCCATTTGAATGCATTAGTTTAAAATGGCATTTTTTTTAACTCTACTAATTTTCATGGTAGGTAATAGTTTTGCAGATATGAAGAATGAAATTGTTTTGAAATTGGATTAAGCAGCGAAGTAGAGAAACTAATGTATTCCTCATATCTGATTTCCCAATAATCAAGTTCATCCGTCAAAAAATTATATACTTCTTGCACATATCTTTCATCGGGATAAAATTTGTATAATGACAGATTAGAACGTTTTTATCATATACAAATCATTAATCTGAGTAGGAGTAAATGATACAGCCTTACCTCGAGTAAAGATAACTCCTCGGGTGATTCCATGTAAGTTAGCATAAAACTTTTTTACCACGGATACTCAACTGCAGTGGCAGTGTAGCACAGAACTTCCCAACGCCTCAGTATAATGATTTTCTCGATCTGTGCACTTGGATTACTCACTCCATGATTGAGAAAGCCTCTCTCTTTGATAAGTCTCTTCTTTGTGATGATTTTGTCGTATAATCTCTGCGCGTCAAAACTGATAAACTCTTTTATTGAAATCTCCATACCTTGAAGTATTTTTGAAATTGGAAGCCATGAAATTTGAAATTAGGAAGTTTATGGATGTCCAAGTCAGTTTTTAGGACTTTAAAACACCTATCAGCGGTTATTGTAGAGCAAAATCTCGCCAAAGTTCTCTAAAACTGTTCAACACTTGAAAAATGCTCAGGACGCTGTCGGTGCTCTCTATGGCGCTATCGACACCATGGTCCTTTAATCGGGTGTCGTCGGTGTCAGAGGCCAAATTCATGTCTGAATTTTTTTGTTCAATTTGATTTCGAATTTTCCTCTAATACCAATATTTATCTTAATTTATGAAATATAAAATTCTGTAGGACTTAAAAATACTATTATTTCCTAATACACAAACACACTATAAAACAAAATAGTAATATATAGATATATAAATTTATATATGGGTTCTCCCACAAAGCGCTTAGTTTAACGTCATCAGCCCAACATACCATTTGTTTAGTTGGGTTGACTTAACATTAAACTTCTTTAAATTGTGGTATGTGTCCTTCATAATAATGTTTCAATCGATGTCCATTAACTTTAAATATCTTTCCAGTTTTATGATCCTTAATAACAACAGTTACATAAAGATAGGCTTTAATCACTTTATATGATTCTAACCATCTGGATCTCAGCTTTCCTGGAAATAATCTCAATCTTGTATTATATGATAAAACTTTTTATCTAGGTTCAAACTTCTTCTCAATAATCTTTCGATCGTGTCATATTTTCATTTCTCCTTATAGATTTTTACATTATCATATGCTTCATTTATGATTTCCTCAAGTTCATTGAGTTACAATAATCATTTCTCATCAGCATCTTTTAGATTAAAATTGAATTTCTTAATAACCTAAAACGCTTTATGCTCTAATTCTTGTAAGTGGCATATTTTTTTCAAAAATAAGCCTGTTTGGGGACATTTCTATATGAGCCTTATAAGTAGTTTTGTTTATTCCAAAATGTCCTCCAAATTCAGAATCATGACATCTTTCAATTATTTGTTGAGATTCTTCATAAGGCACACACCTTCTAATAATTAGATCTTTACATTGTTTATATAAATATGGGTCGTCCCAAAAATAGAATTTTGAATTATATATGAATTTCATTAATTGTTGATTTTTAATATTTGGTGGTAGAATATAACTTACAATATAGTTTATTATATCAGCATACCAAGGTATATCTATTTCATCAATGCTATATAACTGTTCATCAGGGAAACTTTCTAAAATTTCATTTGCAAAATTAGTTAATATTTCTTTTTCTAGTCTAGATAAATGATCAGCTATTTGATTGTCATTTCTCTTTCTATCAACTACAGCAAAATTAAACTCTTGCAATAGAAGTATCTATCTAATTAACATTAGTTTAGCATCTTTCTTTTGCATTAAGTATTTAATAGCAGAATGATCTGTATGCACTATATATTGAGTACCAATTAAGTAAGGTCTAAAGTTATCAAAGGCATAAACAATAGTGTAGTTATTTTGAGCATCATTCAGAGTTTACTAGCATAATATATTACTTCAAAAATTTTGTTGTGTCTTTGTCCTAAAACAACTCCAATAACATAATCACTAGCATCGCACATTATTTCAAATGGTTTTTCCCAATCAGGCGGTACTATTATAAGTGTAGTGATGAATTTTTCTTTCAATAATTCAAATGCTTTTATGCATTCCTCATTAAAATTAAATTTCGTATCTTTTTTCTAAAAATTGGCATAATGGATTAATAATTTTTGAAAAATTATTTATATAATGTCTGTAGAAACCAGCATGTCTTAGAAAACTTCTTACCCATCTGACCGTAGTCGGTGGTGGTAATTTTTCAATAACTTCAATTTTTGTAGGATCTACTTCCATGTTATTTTCAGAAATTTTATGTCAAAGTACAATTCCTCCTGCAACCATAAATTGACACTATCCTAATTTAGTACTAGGTTGATTTTTTCACATAATTCTAGAACTTTTTCTAAATTATTTAAGCATAATTCAAATAATGTCTCAAATATAGAGATATTATCCATAAATACTTTCATTCCATGCTCAATCAAATTATTAAATATTGCCATCATATATCTTTGAAATGTTACGGGTGCTTTGCATAGTTTAAAAGGCATTCTACGAAAAGCAAATGTTCCATAAGGGCTTGTAAATGTTGTTTTGTCTTAATCCTTAAGAGCAATTAGAATTTGATGATAACCGATATATCCATCTAAAAAATAGTAATATTTATTTCCAGCCAATCTATCCAACATTCAATATAGAAAGGGTAAAGGAAAGTGATCTTTCCTGGTGGCCAAGTTTAATTTTCTATAGTCTACACAAATTCACCAACCAGTAACTTATCATATTGGAATTAATTTATTTTTCTAATTTACTTCAACGGTCACTTCTCCTTTCTTTGGAACACAGTAAATTGGGCTTACCTAAGCACTATCTGAAATAGGTTGTATAATTTCAGCATCTAACCATTTTAAAATTTCTTTTTTAACAGTTTGTTTCATTATTGGGTTTAATCTCCTCTGAGGATCAGCTTTACGTTTGTATTGTTCATCTAATAAAATTCTGTGCATATAAGTTGAAGGACTAATTCCTTTAATATTTGCTAAAGTACATCCAAAAGCCTTTTTATATCTTTCTAAAATTTCTATTAATTTTTTCTTGAAATTCAGTTAATTCAGAAGATACAATAATAAGCAATGTAGATGAATCTCCTAAAAATACCTATTTTAAATGAGCAGGTAATACTTTTAGTTCAAGTTCAGGTAGTTTAATACTTGAAGGAATAAGATTTTTATTATCATTTTCTAACAAATCTAAAGTTTCAAATTTGTCTTGAATTTAATCTAAATTTTCTTCTTTTATTTCATCCTCATTTCTCACTAAATTCTTCTTGCTTTAACTTTTCTTTAAACTCTTTTTTAAATTGCTCATTACTTGGATAATCAATAACTTTCATCTTAAAACATTCATTATCTTTTTCTATTGCAGGATATTTCATAGCTTTGGCAATATTAAATTTTACTTCTTGATCGTTAACTCTCATTATTAATTCTCCTTTTTGCACTTCTATCACAGCTCTCCCTGTTGCAAGGAATGGTCTCTCCAAAATAATAGGAATTTCTTTATCTTCCTCCATATCTAATACTATAAAGTCTACAGAGAAAATAAATTTATCCACTTTTACTAATTCATCTTCTATAACTCCTTTAGGATAAGTGATTGATCGATCAGCTAACTGAAGAGTTACAATAGTAGGGAAAATCTCTCCTAAATCTAAACATTTAAAAACTGATAGAGGCAAGAGATTGATACTTGCTCTTAAACCACATAAGGCTTTTCCATAAAACTTTTCGCCAATTGCACAAGGTATAGAAAAACTACCCAAATTTTTTATCTTTTCAAGAAGCTTTTTCTGGATAATAGTGTTACACTCTTCACTAAGTGCAACAATCTCATGATCTGTAATCTTCCTTTTCTTGTTTAGTATATATTTCATAAATTTCACATAATTTGGCATTCGTTCCAAAGCCTCAATGAAAGGAATGTTTATCGTTAACTTTTTAAGGATTTCCAAAAATTTCATAA
>NEWO01001881.1:22305-34507 GCA_003013225.1 Phalaenopsis aphrodite
TGGGAATTTTGGTTGAATTTAGGTTTTGGGGGGGTGTTTAGGTAATTTGGGTAAATTTGGGGGGAACAAAAGGCCAAGTTGGATATTTTGGAAAAATTGGGGTGCCAACCACTCTACATGAGCAATGGACCAATGGAATCCCCATTTGGGTCCTCTATGTACTGGTCCTAGCTAAACCCCATCCTAGGGTTAGTGGGTCTTGGGGACCATCTACATGAGTCTCCCAAAGGATCAAGGGATCAAAGTCAACAAAGTTTTGGTTTAGGGTTATGAGTGAAAGTGAGTGCAAGTGAATGAATCGAAACCTAGGGCCAGCTCTAAGGCCAGACAGTCCTATGGGGACTCACATTGAGTTCTCTCATATTGACCCCACCTACTAAGTGCTAGAGGTTAGGGCCAATAAGTGGAACTTCAAGCTGAAAAAAGAATGGTTTAGAGTTTCTAAAGGTGAGAGTTCCTTTTCTAGTCCTCTAAGAATAGTCAAAAGAAAAGTATAATGACTAGACCCTAGGCTACTAAAGTCGAAAAACTAAACCTCAAACAAAAGTGAGGTCAACAAATGAACCCCAATAGGTGTGGTGTGTCGGGCGAGCACACCACACGTATTGACGTTGATCGACAAGATCAACAAAACCAACACCAATTTCCAAGTCAACAGACCTAGAATGAAGTGTAACATTGAGTGACTGTTCTTTCCACTGGGGAGTAACATATACTCTTGCTAGGGAAAAGAAAGAAGATTGCAGGAACAAGCATCGAGCAAACCGACAGTCCTAGTAAGGAGTTGATTTGAGTTGAATATATCAAAGAAAGTTTGGATTATAATTTAGAAGTTCAAGGAGATAGTATTATGCACAAGGAAGCCAGATTGAGTGGAAAGTGCAAGGACTCACATTTGACTCAAGAGGAAATACAAGTGCATAGATGGGAATAGGGCTTGAAGAAGCCTACTAATCCCGACAATTTAGATGCAACAGTATAACAATTTATGCAATTATATTCTTCACTTATATTTCCTACTTTGCAACATCACTAAAAAATTGATCCTAAAGGAAAAGAAGAATTTAACTTTTTAATTTATGTATATATTGGGATACTACGCAAGTATACACATTGTTATCAAATAATATAGGACTTTTTGATTAAGCCCCGAATATTAAACCCACAAGGAGTTTTCACAATATGTACATCTAAATAACAAACTTTCTATTTCAAAAAGACAATTACTTAAACTATAAATATTTTTACAGTAATTAAAATTCAATTCTTTTTGGTATTTTTGATATTTTGACAAAACAGAAACAACTTCTAAATATAACTTGAGTTTATGTAAAAGAAATAAACTGAATATGAAATATCTTTTTCCTTATCATGAATTAAAGATAAATATAAGAATTTTGTTTTAGAAGTATTTAATTTGTGTTGTGTTAAATAGGAGCAATATTATTCTTTACCCTTACTAGACATGTTATAAAGAACATTGGCTAATTAAAGTTTGAATAGTTCTGAAGGCCAGCTAGGCAGGGAAGATATCAGCTCTCACTCTAGAATTCTCTCGATTCTCTCCACGTGATGGCTAACATCTTGTATGAGAACCTAAAATAATAAACCAAGTTAGGGGCTCTAGCCTGTCACTTTAAAGTCCTCTAACTCTACACCCTTCAAAGATTATTTTCTTATTTATTTGCACTAAATCATATGAATTACATTCTCATTCATATAACCTCATGTGATTCTTCTAATTGTTCACTAGGAAAATAACATCACAGTTCTTACAATTTCTTACAACAAATTTTAACAACTAGATGGGCCAGATCAAGAAGTAAATGAAGCACATTGAATTAAATCATCACAACTTCTTCAAACTTTAAAGATTAATACTCTTCACAACTTCCATCCAACACTTTAATTACCTGTAATTTTAAGGAGAAAGATAAAGAAAACTACTCAGAATCTACGGAGAAAACAAAACCACACTTTAGTTTAAAAGTAGAAATCATTGTCAAACCAACAAGAAGTCTCGATTAAAACCAAAAGTAGTTTAAAAACAAAGAAAAAAACTTATCTCAAATCCTCTCCCAAACTCTTGAAGTTCCTTTGAATCTCTTCTCTATTACAACACTCTTAACTCTCACAATAAAACTAAAAATAAAAAGGAAAAATTAAATTTGTGGTGTTTGAAAAATCTCTCCAAATGTTTCTCCATGAACTATTTCAAGAACTTCTCAGGACTCCCCTCATTTTTCTCTCAACTTCCTCCTTTTATAATTTTTTAAGAGGTGCCTTGGAATCTCTTCAAAATGTGTCCGGATTCGATGTATTTTCCAAGGGATGTCTCCTTTCACAAGTATTTTAACCATATTTTTGTTTCTAGTGGTCGTAACCACCCTCTTTAGCCAGTAGGTGCCTCAAATGTTCCTTCAAAATTCAAGAAAATGAATTAACCCGTCAAATAACTACCTCTGACGCTTAAGCGCAGGGCCCTGACGCTTAGGCACGATCTTCTCTATTTCACTGGCGCTTAGGCGCCAAAACACTTTTGCACCATTTTTGAATTTTTGCTCCAAATTTGATCCTTTTTTACTCATTTTAACAATTTTCACCTTTTTATTTGTACCTGAAAGAAAAACACACAAATACCTTCCATTAAAGTGCAATATCTCAAAAAATATGTATAAAAATGTGTCTAAAAACAATATATATTTTAGGTGTTTCAAAATTTTCCAAACTTAAAATGTTACTTGTCCTCAAGTGACACTTCAATCTTTAAAAGCTAAATAAGTATGATATGTATATGAGCTTCTTTACGAGTTACTAAAATTTAGATTTAGAAATATAGTAGTCCAATTTAGAAAAAATATTTAGAAATTAGACCAACTGAAAGTATAGAAATTTTTAACGTTAAGAAATATAAAAATATGAGTTCTTCTCTAATTCATAAATATTGTAGATTTTCCAAATATAAAATTTAGTCCTTTTATCCTCTCCACATAAAACAATTTTATTAAGAATGATTTTACTTACATCCTTAAGCTTAAGAGTTTCTCAAGTCTTATATTTTAAAAAGATCAAATGTGGAACTAATTTTTCATTAGGCACTAATCCTCAAGCTCCTCCTCCCTCGTTTTTTTTCTTATTATTTTTTTCTTTTTCTTTTTCTTTTTATTTTTCTTTTTTTAGGCAAGGATTATTATATCTAGATAGACCTTTAATAGTTTTGAATTCCACTTCTCCTTTCCTAAAGCAAAGTCCTGATATAAATAATTTACTTATAAATATAATAATAGTTTTGAAAATTATTTTTAATAAAATAAATTGAAGTATTTAAAATAAAACTCTAAATTTCTAAAATTTTGAAAAATATTAATTTTCTTACTAAAGATAGTTGCACTATATTTAACATTTTCTACACTAAAAATTTTTAACTGAAAGTTTTTTTTCATCACTATGAATTTTAACTACATTTTCTTTCACATTTTTATAATCAAATTTTACTTCCCTAATATAAATTCATTTACATGATCATTTTTCTTTTCAAATCAAATTCACTTGTAGCACATTTGAGTACAAATAAAATTTACGTTTTGAAAATATTTTTCATTCCCCCCAAAAATTAAATTTTTAATATGATTAAACAGTTTAGCAGCAGATAGATATAAGGATGAATAAAAATTAAAATAACATGCTTACAGAAAATTTTGTACCCTAGTTATACTAGTATAAAAATAAAAATAGGAGTAAAATTAATTTTTGATCAATTTTATATCATTTTAATTTTAATGCAACTTGTAGAGATTCATTAGACTTCTAAGTAGTGTGTACAGACATAAAAACAAACAAACACACTAAATTTGATTTCACAGTCTAAGGATAAAAACAAACACACAAACAAGATAAGAGAAAAATACAGGGTAGAAATTTTCTAAAATTAAAGTTTAAAATTAAAGCTAGAAAGATTTTCAACTTTTCAAAAGACATAGAAATAAGTTCGATCCTAACTAACTAAAACACATTACTCAACACACAACAACAATTACTACCCTAGAATTTAAAACAAAATACAAAAAAAATGCAAAAATCACAATAACAATTAAACAAAAAAAATCCAACACATCACAAAGTCCAAACAAATACACAAATTCAAATGTCTCGTGTTCACACCACGTAGTTTATCACATATTACAAATATAAAAATAACTTAGTCCTCCTCATTATCATCTGAGTTACCGTGGTTACAAACATCTATAGGAACATAATCAGAGTATCTTGGATATGAAGGAAACTCCACTTTTTGGCTACCCCTAATGAGGCTCTCCAAAGATGAGTGAAATTTCTCCTCATAATCACAATGCCTTCTAGCATACCCATCAAAATGTTGTACAAAATGCCCCAGATTTTGAACCTTATATGCGGTATAATTAATATTATCCACCATCCTCTACAATAATTGATCCTGATTTTAGTAAACTCACCTCTATAAGTAGATGCTTGCAAGGTAGATGGTCTCAATGTAGAAGCATCAGAGGTGGATGTAGCAGACGTCGACGTTCCATAACTTCTCGAAAATCCTCCTCTTCAATAATAAATAAAGTGCTCAGAATACAATTCCAAATTTACACTTATAATTGGCTTTAGAATCAGCGACAGTTCTTCTCAGCTATCATATCTCACACCAGCCTACTTACACAAAGAAAAGATCAAGGAAGCAAATCCAGACCCGTAGTAGTAGTTGTAGTGTAGAAATGATGATAGTCTGATAAATCAAAACTTCAGTATTGATAAGCTTTCCTTCTTGAATATAATAATTCAACGTTGCTCTCTCCCTCGTAACTTCACTGAGATGATTTGTCAGTAACAAATGAGCTAAAATAAAGTAGTGTCACACCTTTGATAGTGCACTTAACTTTGAAGTGAAAAGACCTCTCATTTGTAGTTTTCCAAAGTCCTCTTCCAACAGTCAAATATGAAATAATCTCGTCCAGTTCCATCTCAGTCGGACTATAGTTCATATAAAAACATAAAGTATCAGGCGGTAAATGGTAGAACATATTGATAACCTCTGGTGAAAAGGTACTAATTTTCCTCTGACCATAACTCGATCCTCTTTCACCTCAAGAAGGTTTGCATAAAACTTCCGCACTATAGATTGTCGGCGTTACTTCGGGTTGGTTTGTGGGGTTGCCCGTAAGAAGCTGTCGGAATCGAATTCCCTTCGCCTGCTTCGGAAGGACATTGAAGTATGAAATCAAACTGACCCCATATTTTTCATAGTTTAAAATGAAAGAGCACTGTACCTCAAATCCTATATTTATACCAAAGAATAAACACAAGACTTGAGGATGAGACTCGATCAAAATAAACTAAGGAAAGTATGACATCCGTTTGGCCTGCGAAACCTTTGTATTTGCCGACAAGTTCCCCTATTTAATATAAAGGATTAAATAGGGTTTATATTAAGCTGAGTTCGGACATGCTTCCTATAAGGGCAAGCCCCTATAGTTAATTACATATTAAATGACTAAAGTCACTTAAGAAGACTCTCGATAAAAATCAAGGAATATTATCTTCAAGGAATTTCAAAGGGTAAGACTCTTCAACAAAATNATGGTGAGGGTTCCATGGCTAGTATTCTATGAATACTCAACAGGAAAAGTCCTATGGTTAGACCCTAAGCTACTTAAAGAGGAAAAACTAAACCTCAACAAAAAATGAGGTCAACACAGATATCTCAACCACAATAGAAAAAACAACAAAATTGTTCCCATTATCGGTGAACGTTCAAATCTTCCACGGATCCACCTGAATTTTTAAAACGCCTCTCAGGAATCAATTTTCACGATTATAGAGCGTCACTATATCTGTCATGAGTTTTTGAACTCACAAATTTACTCGAATCAAAGTGGTTCTTTCCCTTACTCCTCTTCATTCTTGGGGCCATTCTACAAATTTCACAAAATTCCACAGTAACTTCAAAAAGCAAGTCTAATCTACTAAACTTTACTCCTATAAGCATAAACTACACATGCAATGAAATAGTAATTTTTCTTCACTTTTCACCATGAATAGTGATTTTAGGGTTTTTCTAAATGTTCTTAAAATACATGGTGAAAATCCAAATTTTTTATATAGAAGTGAAGCTCTTACCTTAAGAAATTCAAATCTAGCAATTTTCGCTTAAATCCACCAAAAAATCTCCACAAAAAGGTTTGCCCTAACTTCAAATCGCGAACTCGGGAGGATGAAGATGACGTCAGGAGTAAAAATGCCTATTTTTTGGGTTATTTTTCACCTTCAACCGTTCACGAACCCAGTTTTTGTGAACCTGCGCTTAAGCGTGGATAAGTGATGCTTAGGCGTCTGCATCTCAGATTACATCACACTTAAGTGTGAGAATGTGGTGCTTAGGTGCTAGTGAACAATTTTTAATATTTTTAAACTTAAAATAAAATGCACTATTAGCCTAAGTATACCACCAATTAATGGTCTTACAACACTTAATTGACTATTTTCCTCTCCTTTAACTCTCCCCTCTCTCAAAATTCTCTAATATAACTAATTCAATTTGAGGCTAAAATAAAACAAATTTTCACACAAACAAACACATATATTCATTTACGATCTAGTACAAGTACATTCAACACATAATTCTCATTCCAAAGAGTCTCGGATGAGAAAATGTTCCTAAATACAAACACTAGATAAAAATACTCAATTAAACACATAAAATACATAAACAATAAAAACAGGATTTAACACTAACACATAAAAACAACGTCTCCTAACAAATAAACTCTAATACTGAACTTAATTCCATTTTTCATTTGTTGGAACAAATTCCTGTCTTTCATTAGTCTCTCCTCGGGCACTCAGAATTTAGAGTTGATAAAACAGTGGTGGTGACGAGCTCTAATACAATCTTCTTCAATCCATTTTTTCTTAAGATACATCACCTTATTTGCTTCCTCTATATAACTAGTATGAATAAATTGCATTTTCAAATGACATCCAATATGCTCTAGATGTGTATTAACTTCATTTACCTTTGTCTCAAGTAAAACCATGCTAGTCTCAATTTTGTTGATCTTTTCTGTTATTCCTTCAATACTAAAGCCTAAGAAACCGTTATACATCTCTTATGCACTTTTACTAATTAATTTCTTCCTCATGGTCTCTCCTTTTTCTTCAAATCCTTCTCATATAAAGACATTTTCTAAAAATCTATCTTTTCCTTAGACTTTTAGGGCTAAATATGATTCTGGGGTAAATTTCTATTACAAAACCATTCTATTTATAGGCCTAAATCCTTCAAATAACTTCTAGGCACGTCATAAAACTACCATGGGATGTTTAAGTTAACTTGTTGGNGTTCAAATTTGGAACATTTTATATTAGAATCCAAAGGAAGGAGGAACTAGAGGAAATCATGCTCCAGAGGAGAACCTCGGTGACTTCCCAAGCTATCCTAATGTTTGGCTTCAATTTTGAGGAGAAATATTTAGGTGTTTCATCCTGCCAATTTTATTAGTTAGGGCTTACATTTGTGTGAAATGATCACACAAATAGCCTGGAAGATGTGAGGATTTAGGTCGTGAAAAACGACAACCTCGAAATCCTAAGATGAGTTAGGGCTTATATTGTATAGCAGGTCTATGCAAATGCCTAAGGATAAGGTGAGGATTTACGTTGCATCAACAAGCGACCTTGGTGTACTATGGCTTTGTTGTTTAAGTCTAAGGAAGGAAGATTGGTTTAGCTGGGGAAGACAGGTTTTGCTGTTGAAGATGGCCGTGCTGCCCACCATGCTAGCTCCAAGCTCCTGTCGCGACGAGTTTATGTTATCTATTGTGTCAAGTTATAATATCAAATCAGGTGGCCCTATGGTTGAAGTTCTTTAAATTTTATGAGGGCATATTAAAGTTGATTAGAGTGACACCGGTTAGGATCCTACGGTTCCCTCGTTCCGGCATCACTATTTTCTATTGGATTCACTTAGTCCAAATGAACTTATTAAACCCAACTTAATGAGTTCCATAATTTCATTTAAACCATGGGAAGCCTCGTTAGCAACCGTAGGTTACCTCCTCCGAGGAATTCCCGATCATCCGATAGAGGCATCTTAGTTTAGTTGAAGTTTTGGTTTTGTATGATGTTTGTGATTAAATCTTGAGATGTTTTATATTTTGAATGTTGTGACGGTGCATTTTATCTTGGTTGATTTTAGTTCTGATTTTGGGTATGGTTATGATTATGGTTAACATGCAATTTTATATTGTTTTCATGCATGTAGGTAAATGCAAGCATAAAACATGTAAGGAAAAGACAGAAGAAAAATAATACTATAAAATGTGAAAGCGTACCTGGCGAGTCATCTCGTTCCACCACCTGAAACTTAAAATGCATGTGAGGGCATTTATGAAGAGCAAAAAAAGTAAAGTTCTGGGGGGTTTTCCTATCTCTATGTTGTATTTTGTTAAGTCCTTAAAAGTTTAAGGTTGATTCCTTTAAGCAAAGAATATTAAGTTTAATAAGCCTCTGAGGTATCCAACAAGTTATGAGGGGGAGACAGGTCCATGCCTCTCCCTCACCAACTAGTGAAAAGCCTCGAGTCCATTTAAACTTATCATTTTGCTTAATGGTCCATCCTGTAAATATCCTTAATGCTCAGTGAACATCGATGTCTCAATTATTCCTAAGAAAGGGGTAATTATCATTTATCATTTAATTTGAAAATTATGTGGGTGAAGAGCCTTAAAGGGGCAAGTTATTGTAATTTGAACACTTAGCCAAATTTTAGTCGTAATTGGGCTTAATGATATTTCAAGGATGTTTGATTTTTTTTATTCTCTAATTCTTTTTTTAGTCAATTTTGATTTAGCCTACGTCACCACTAAGCCCTTAAGACCTAGGTGAGTGTCTTAATTAGAGGGTTAAGTTTTTAAGTGGTCATGATTCATGGTTTGAATTTTATTTGTAAATTAAGATAGGGGTATTAAATTGATTAATCATTGACTTCAAAAGTTATACCCCCAAGTCCAGCATCATTTAATTTTAATAAACTTCCAAATTTTTTAAATTTATTAATCTTAATTAAGAAAGTGAGATTGGTTTCTACCAATTAACCTCTTATGTTTCAAGCATAAATTAATTAAGATCAGAGGTTACCCATTTTCCCTCATTTGAATTAAGCCTTAATGTTAATTAAGGCAAGGTTTCCAAAATTACACATTAGCCCCTAATGCTCTAACACTTCATAATCTGTCAAGTTCAATTCAAATGACTCTGAAATTTTTATCCTACCTCATTCATGGGTCAATTAAGACATCAGAGGAGAAAATGTGATTTTTTTTATATTTAATTTAATTTATATAATTATTTTAATGCAAAAATAGGATTTTTCAAGGAAAATTCCTAACTTGACCAAGATAAATTGTAATCTCTTAAAATTTTTATTGACGGTAGGCCTACACTAGAGAAGCCTTTGGATAAGAATTCATAATCTTTTAAGCTCTGGGCTATTTAATAAAAATAAAATATTTTAGGTGGTGAAAATTAGATTTTGTATTTTTAAAAAATCTATCTAAGGTCACAGAACTCAGAGGAGCAAATTTTATATTTTTCTGATTTTTCCTTGATTTATTGGAATTATTTTAGTGAAAACACATTTTAGCCTTTTAAAAATTATTTTTAAGCTTTGAAAATAAATATCTTTATTTAGAAAATCAGGAAAAATATTCTAATTGATCCTATGTGATTAAGAAACAATTTAGAACATTTCCATGAGTTTAATTATTTTTGAGATTTTTATGAATTTTTAATTATTTCAAATATTTAAAATAGGCTGAAAATCAGTTTTTACTTTAAATATAATTTTATTTTAAGAAAATACCCCTGATCACAGAGAACTCAAAAAACTAAGTTTCATAATTTTTTGAGTTATATTTTGATTTCTTAAAAAATCATTTAAGTGCCAAGAGTGGTATTTGTCTTTAAAAATTAATTTAAGTTATTAAATGAACTCAAAATACTTTGAAACTTTTATGATGAGTCATCTGGAACATAAATCACAATGGAGATAAAAAATCAAGTCATTTAAATGTTTGTATTTTCCAAAATCAATTATCTTAGTGATTTAGTATTTGGAAAATTTAAGGATATTTTGAATGGCTTGACTCATGAAATTATTTTCAAAGGTTTCTCTTGTCATGGTAGACTTTCCAAAATTATCTTGGGATTNGTGGGTGTCTGAACTATCGGACGTCACGGACGAGCCGTAAGTTATCCCGAGTCATGTAGGTGGACACCCTACACTCGTGACATCAAAAATTGATGCCAACACGCCCAATATGCTTTATGCTCAAGCTCGATTGATAAATGACAAGCTTTCCCAAATATTAGCCTATGTGGGGACATTTCTATAAGAGTTTTGTATGTAGTCCTATAAGCCCACAAAGAAGAGTCAAGTTTGACTGACCAATCTATTTTTGTTAGAATTACAGATTTTTCCATAATTATTTTAATTTCTTGATTGGATAATTCAGTCAAACCACCTGTCTGTGGATGATAAACAATAACAATTCTATGGATTATATGATATTTTATAATAATTTCTCCATTATGGCATTTCTGAAATGACTTCTCCATCAGTTATGATAACTTTCAGCATCTCAAATCTACAAAATATGTTTGGTTTCAAAAATTTTGCAACACCATGAGCATCACATCAAGGTAAAGCAACAGCTTCTACCATTTGGATACATACTCCACTGCTAACAGTATATATAAATTTTTTAAAGATGGTATAAATGGTCCCATGAAATCTAATCTCCAAACATCAAATATTTCAACTTCTAACATATAATTGAGGGGCATCTCATTTCTCCTAAAAATATTGCCTACTCGTTGACATCTATCAAAAGTTTTGATATAAGAATTAACATCTCTAATGATAGTAAGCCAAAAAAATCCATATTGTAAAATTTTGTAGGTGTTTCGTCAACATCAAAATGTCCCCCAAAATCAGAATTATGACATTTTTGGATAATTTCATAACATTCGTCTAAAGGTACACATCTTCGAATAATCAGATCTTATCCTTGTTTATATAAGTCTTAGCTTCAGATATCAATTTCCTCTTCTATTGGTATGCCACTCCATAGGGTAAAATATCACTTATAAGAAAGTTCACAATGTCGGCATACCACGGAACACACCACTCATTAATATTGAACAATTTTTTAACTGTAAAATGTTCATTAATTTCTTTTTCAAAACAAAGTGGTTTTTCTAACTCAAGTCTGGACAAATGATCAACAATTTGATTTTCAGTCCCTTCCTATCTACTATTTCAAAGTCAAATTTTTTTCAAAAGAAGAATCCATCTTATAAGTCTTGGTTTAACATCCTTATTTTTCATTAAGTACTTAAGAACAGAATGATCTGTTTGCACTACGCAATGAGTTCCAATTAAATATGATCTAAATTTATCAAAGGCATATACTATTTCTAATAACTCTTTTTCAATTGTTGTATAATTAATTTTAGTTTCATTAAGAGTTTTACTAGCATAGTAAATTACTTTGAAAGTTTTATCATATCTTTGTCCTAAAACAACTCCAATAGCATAATCACTAGTATCACACATCAGTTCAAAAGGTTTTCCCCAACCTGGTGAAACTACAATTGGTGCAGTGATTAATTTTTTTTAGTAACTCAAAAGCTTTTACGCATTCATCATTAAAATTGAAAATTACATCTTTCTCTAGTAAATGGCATAAAGGTTTAGCAATTTTTTAATAGTTTTTAATATATCATCTGTAGAATCTAGCATGTCCTAAAAAACTCTTAATTTCTCTTACATTTATTGGATAAGGTAAATTAGCAATCGCTTGAATTTTAGTAGGATCTATTTTCATACCATTATTTGATATTTGATATCCTAATACAATTCCTCCTGCTACCATAAATTAGTATTTTTCTCAATTAAGGACTAAAATTGTTTCTTCACAGCGATTAAGCACTTTTGATAAATGTTCTAAACATGTGTTAAATTAAGTTCCAAACACTGAAAAATCATCCATAAACACTTTAATACCTTTTTCAATTAAATCACAAAAAATTGTCATCATACATCTTTGAAATGTAGCAGGGGCATTACATAAACCAAAGGGCATTTATCTAAATCAAATGTACCATAAGGACAGGT
>NEWO01001881.1:46486-56669 GCA_003013225.1 Phalaenopsis aphrodite
TAATATGCATTATACAAATTTCATCCCAAAAAGAGATTTGATGCAAGATGTCTATAATTTTCTGACGGATGAAAATGATAACTGGGAAATTTGAGATGAGGGATATGCTAGTTTCTCTGCTTCATTGCTTAATCCAATATTGAAACAGTGGCATTTCTTCATTTATGCAAAATCACTCCCTACCATGAAGATTATGAAAGTGTTATTCTAAATTATTGCATTCAAATGGAAAAGCCCATTGATGTAGGATCTATCATTTTTAAATCTATTATGGGTATTATTATGAATGAGTCTATATAAGGACTGGGGCATCCTTCCACAATTTTCCTAATAAGCAGTCAATCTCAAGTTCCATATGAAAGTTGGGAAAAAGTTTTATTACCTTGGAAGCTCATAATTCCTATTGATGATAATTATATTGGGAGTGGAAATGAAGCATTAGATGTTATCTCAGACCATTCATCGCATGCTTCAACTCCGTTAATGCCACAAATAGTTAGAAGTTCACTCTCTTTGGAAAAGAAAATGAAGAAATTTGAAAGAGAACTTCAGATTATTTTGAATGCAATAGGTACGTTCATTACCAGTCTATGGGAGATATTAGAGGAGGGGAAAGTACTTAAGATGAGGAAGAATAATTGAAGAAGTTGGACTCTCTACTAGTTTATAATACTTATGTATTTTATGTAATTGTGTGGATTTGAATTAGTTTGCTTTGCTTAAGAATTCTAAACTTTAACTGTGTGTATAGTTTTGTGTCAGCATTATAGTGTTGTGATTTGATTTTGACGTTGAATTATAATTTAGTTTGTTTTATGTGTGTGAAAGTGTGATTAGAAAAATGTATTTATAAAGTATACTTTCATTAATAAAAGTTAGTTTAGTGTTGTTTGTGAAAATGTTTATTTGTGAATTTTTGTTAGATGAAAATTAATATTGAAAAAGACTAAATACACTTTGGAGTAAATTGAAAGAAAATTGAAATTTGAAAAATATTGAAAAATGGATTTTTAGGCCTTCAGCGCTGACAGTGCACTCGACCCGAGAATAGCCTAAACCCCTTAAAATTCATGATTTGTACCATAAAACTCCATTTTAACCTTTTGAGTCACCTTCAACCTCCGGTTTTTGCACTTAGGGCTTGCTATTGCTCGGATTTAAGGCGACTTTGAGGCAAAGGAAGTTTGGATTTCATCTTCTCTAGGTAAGGAGCTACACTTTGAACTAAATTTTTTTTATTTTCACCAAGGATTGATCTCACATTGTTGAGATCCAAAAATTGTCATTTTGCCTAATCCGAGCAATAGCTCAAAAATGAAATTTTAGTGTGTTTTTAATTTATATGATATGTTAGTGTGTTTTTACCATTTTACCATTTTATGTATTTTTAATTAATTTTTAATTATTTAAATACTCAAAATAGCTCAAAAATAAAGTATTTATCTTAATTTAAATTTTATTTTTCTTAAGTTTCTCTCCTCATAAAGAGCTCCCAAAACCAATTTTATAATTTTTTGAGTTGTAATTTAATTATTAGAATTATTTTAATGCCTAAATTATGATTTCACTTAATTAATCCATTTGAGTGGTCAAATTAACTCCAATTGACTTGAGATTTTTATGAGGATCTCCTCTAACATTAAGTTACAGTGTGGAATAGTTTTTATGTTATTTATATTTATAATTACTTCAAATTAATTTTCTTTTCACTTTTAGGGTTAGTGAAAATTAGGGTTACTTTCAATGAGTTGAATCAAGATATTTTTCCTCAGATCCTCTGACCATAGTGAACCTACCAAAATAAGTTTTGTATTTTTTCTGATGATTATTTTAATTTATATAATTATTTTACCAAAATAGGCATGATTCACTTCAACAATAGAGATCTATGTATAGAGATCTCCGTTGACCTTCGAAAAATCAGGGAAGATGCCTCGTGATAGAGAGAATCAAAGCCCCAAAAATCATATAATGGTGAAATTTCTATGCAAATGGAGAATCAAAATAAGAAAAATACCATTTAATTAATTAAAAATTATACATGCATCAAATGGACATGAAAATATTTTCACATTGTTCTCCTTTATTCACTGAATAAGAAGGTATGTTTATTTTATTTTTGTGATTTTTCTACACAAAGATATAAATTTTTGAAATTCTGATATTTAAATAAATAGGAAAAGCCCCTAATTTTCTACTTATCCTACTCATCCTAGTACACGTCAAACAGACGCGTGACGTCGTGGGATTTGATGCTGTCGTCGGAGTCAGCCTCCCCATCCACGAAAAAAACAACGGCAAAACCCAACAAGGCCCCCCAATCAAAAAAAAACCCAACAAAACAGCCCCCGGCAACATCCCAAATGAGCTAAGCCGCGAGCCATCCACATTCAAACCTTAATATCTCTCTCGGTACTTAACCAAATTAAGTGTGATTTGTTCTTATAGACTCATCTTGACTAGGAGAACATATCCATAGTGTTAATCAACTCTATAAGCATGGAGAGTTAAATGAAAATCAGTTTAGGGTTAGTGTTCAATACCTTGGTCCAAGAGGGGGGCCTCGATTAGATGCTTGTGGAAGTTTTGTGGGGATCTAAAGATCCTAAGGATTGAGCCTCGAGCAGTAGTGAATTTCCTAGACCTAATTTAGGCCAAGGTCAAATTGGGGTGCTAATCAAAGTCCATCTTAGGGTGCTTTAGTGATGTAGATTCTATAGGGGATCTTCCTCTCTCACTTTGGGGATGCTGTCGGTGAAATTAGTTTGAATTTGGTGGAGTTTTGGGGGTGTCCTATTCTGTTTTGTGCTTGAATTTGAGCTCCAAAATTGAGCAATTTGGAGTGAACTTGAGTGGCTAGGGATGGTGGAATTTAACTCAAGAGGTCTTAAGGAAGCCCTGAAAGCAATTTGGCAGAGTCTCCCCAAGGAGTTTCAAGCTCTCCTTGTTCGGCCATGGAGGGGGGTTTAAATAGATGGGGAAGGACAAGCCACCAAGGGTAATTGGTGGGTGCTTTAGTTTGCTTATGTGGATGCCAGCCACGTGCAAAAATCCAATTGGGATGAGACAGCTTGGATGGGTTTAATTTTGAGTTTTAGCCATGGGGGAGCACTTAAACATGGCTTTTCCAACAACCTAGGTGGTCGGCCAACCATGCACAGGTCACCATCTGACTCAAGGAGGTTAGGACTTTATTTTTGGTGAAGTCAATTTAGGTTGGCCATGTGTAAATGCATTGAATTGAAATAGCATGGGGAAAGGGCTATTTTGGGTCAATTTGGGTCAAATCATGGTTTGGGGTTGGGTTCAACCCTCAAGGAAGGTTTGGGTGCTGAGGAGAATCAAGTGGCTTAGCTGAAGCAGTGCGGAGAGGTCCCCATCCAAGGGATTTTATCAAAACATGGGTTTAAGTGTATCATTAAAAGGGTTAAAACCTTTTTAAGGAGGCTTGAAAGTGGCTTGGCCTCTTGCCATTAATAGCTTGATGATGTGGCAAGGCTCTCATGGCTTTTCTATGACTTTGGAGTGGCTTCATGGCTTGCATGTAGCATGACTAATTTTCAGGAGAATGGATTTTTTGAATTTATAAGATATATTGGTGGATTTTGTCATGAAGCTTTATTTGAAAAATTTTGATCATGAATTTAAAACTTTTGGAATGATTTTAATTGAATGAATGATGAGGAAAAATAAAACTATCATGTGGGCTTTAGATTTGGGCTTTTGGAATTAAATGTGCTGGGCTTGGGCTTTTGAAATTGAAATCGACCTTGGGCTAAAACTTAGGCTAATTGAATGTTGTTAGGTGTAGGAATATATCATGAAGACTTTGAAAGAATTTCAAGTGATTTTGAATTGAATTGGGAGGTTAATTAGGGGAATTTAGACATATGATCAAAATTTAGACTTTTTTATTTAGGTGAAATTAGGCTTCCAATTGGGTCATATTGAGCTTGAATTTTGTTTAGATTAGGATTGGGGATGCTGAATTTTGATTTGGAATTGAAATTGGGTAAGATTGAGGTCAATTGGGCCAAAATTGGGGTTAATTTGGGGACATTTGGGCCTTTAAAGGCAAATTTGGGCTTTTGGTCAAATTGGGTCAAATAGATGATAAAAAATTGAATTTGGGAATATTTGGGAATTTTTGGAATTTTTAAGTCATGAGGGGCATTTTGTTAATTTTGACAATTTTGGGGGTATTTTGAGAATTTGGTGATCTTGGTAAATTTTGGTCAATTTAGGTTGTGGAGAGTGATTTGAGATAATTTTTGGACAAATTTGGTTGTTTTGGGTAATTTTGAGAATTTTGGCAAAGATTATGGTTGTTGGGATATTTTGGTAATTTGGTAGTTTTGGGCTAAAATGGGCGAATAAGTTATAAAGTCATGCAAAACCAATAGCAGTCATGTGAGGACTCATTTTAGATGCTCAATATGCTGGCTCTAACCCTCTTAGACAAAGATTAGGGGTATAGCTTCATCCATATGAGCTTTCCAAAAGGAGTCCGGAGACCAACTAAAGGGGTCATATGGTTTAGAGTAAGTGACAATGTGTAGTGTGTGCAAGCTTGCCCCACCAAAACCAGATCACCTAGGGTTAGTCCTAAGGTCTAACCATTCTATAAGGGGACTCCCCTTGAGCTCCTCCATATTGACCCCACCTACTAAGTGCTAGAGGTTAGGACCAACATGTGGAACTTCAAGTTGAATAAATAAGAAATTAGAATTTATAATGGTGAGGGTTCCTTTCCTAGTCCTCAAGGAATAATCAACAGAAGAGTCCTATAGCTAGACCCTGGACTATTAAAGAAGAAAAAGCTAGACCTCAACCAAAAATGAGGTCAAAATGGCCCATGAATGCTCTTGAGTAAGACCTCGATTACATGATGTTCCTTTAGCTATGGCTCACATTTCAAGCTAAGGTTTCTCCACATCAAGATGTAATCTACTAGGGTCTCATTGGGCTTTTGCTTCTCCATTATGAGATCTTCAATAAACACATGATACTACACTCCAGCAAATCTCTTAATGAACAACTATTCTAATTTGACAAATGTTTTGACTGATCCGTTGGATAGTTTGACATACCAATCAATAGCTATCCCTAACAGGCTGCTGACAAACTATCAGAAGAGTAAAGCTTTGTTTCCTCTTATGTTACCACAACTAGCTCAAAAATGTGTTATATGTTGTCTGAGATTTCCAGTCCTGTCAAATATCTTAAAGTTTGGTGACACAAAACCCTTAGGGTAGGGTACGACATCAAACTCCTCCGGGTAGGGTCTACCCTCAAAATCAATGCACCACCCTTAGATTGGGCTAGGGCCTCCCAAACTTGTTCGACCATTTGTTTGAATTTCTTTCTGGTATAGCTCTCGCTGGAGAATCCTTCTTCTATTGATCATCTCTTTTTACTAAGGAAACCTCCCTCCTTTCATTGATGATATGTATAATCTCTAGTTGATTAGCTTCTGGAGAAGCAAACTGTTGGGGTTGAGATTGTCCTTGAGTTGTATCCATAGCGGCCATGGTAGTGGCCAACTCTTCCATTCTTTTCTCCATTTAGCTGCTTTGCTCATCCCGTAGGAAGCAGCCCTACGCAGACCATCTACGGCGTTCTCTTCGACCAGAGTTTGAGCGTCGTGCGCAGATTCAGCGGCTCTAGTTTTGATAACATGATTATCCATGAAGTCTTCCTCAAGGTAATCATTAAATTTAAAATCTTTGTCATCTTCATCATCAACAGAAACTCCATATTCTCGAACTAACTCAGAAATTTCAACCTTGAGCTTCTCGACCTTTTCTTCGATTGTTGATTCCTGTATTGCTTTAAGATAAGGAGGACTATGTCGAACATACTCTACTTGTTCATCCATCTCGCTAGAAATAGCTGTGATAATGTCAGATATTTCGGATCCTTGCTTCATCCCATTATCCTGCCCCACGAGCTCACTGAACTGTATCGATACGACGACCTTGGGTACCCACACCTTTTTCTTTGGCAATGATAACTTAAAACAGGGTGTCTCAACATCAAAACGTTGAAGAGAGGTATGCTCCCCATGGTGCAAAATAGATACAGTATGATATAACCTCCTCATCTTTTCCTTTGGGACTTCATGATGGGTGATTGACAGAATTACATTTTTGCCTTTTGGGCTTTTCATCTTATAATTCTTCAAGAAAAATACAAATAGCCCTGAAAAACTTTGAGTATCCCATCCAATGATCAATTAAACTATCAGACAGAAGAGTATGATTTTTCAAAAATTGATTTAATTTAAAATAATTATTTTAATCCAAAAATAAAATTTTTCAATGTTAATTTATTTAATTAATCAAAGTGAAGTTTTAATTTATGAAAAATATATTTGAGGTTTTCCTAGGTTAGAAGAATACTTAGACAAAATTTCATGATTTTTTGAATAATATTGTAATTATTATAATTATTTAAAGGTCATTTTAAATGATTATTTAAATACACAAAAATATGCTTTAATCTTCAAAAATCACTTTTAAATTTTTCTTAAACCCTCATAAGTCGAAGAAATTTAGAGGAACAAATTTTATACTTTTATCATTTAATTTGAATTTATTATAATTATTTTAATGGGAAATAAGAAAATTGCATTTTAGGCCTTTAGAAATTTATTTTCTATTTATGAAAATTAAAAAAAAAGGTTTTAAGGTGTCCTAAGTGATCAGGGAACAATTGGACATATTTTGAACTATTTTTTATGTTTTTGAAAATTTTGATTATTATAATTATTTTTAATTCAAAGTATACTTTAAAAATAAAATATTTTCAAAAAAATGGTTTTTATTTTTATTAAATGTCCCTAATCACAAGGAACTCAGAAAACTATTTTCCATAATTTTCTCAAGCTTATTTAATTTAATATAATTTATTTTGTGCATAAATACCTTTTTTACTTACAAAATTCACTTTAATGGTCAAATCAACTTAAATAAATTTGTAATTTTTACGGTGAATTGAAATGATTTTTATGAACAATGTGAAATTATTTTGTCAATTTTCTATTTATATTTAATTTAGATAAATTAATACAAGGCAAAAATATTTAATTAACAACAAAAATATAAAAAATTATTCAAATCATCAAAATAATTTTCCTAAGCTCCTCTAACCATAGGAAACCTTAAGAATAGGAAACCTTAAGAAATTGATCCCATAATTTTTTGAGGAACATTTTAATTTATACGATTAAAAGCCAAAATGGCCACTTAGGCTTAAAAATTAGGGTTAGAAGCACAGAGGTACTCTCTGACTTTGGAAAAATCAGAGGAGGTGCCCTCTATCATGGGAACAACCCTAAAAATTTCAAGTCATGGTGATTAGTATTTAATCATAATGAATTAAAATACTTCTGAGACTATTTAATTAACTAAAAATAATACACTTATCAAATATTTTTTATTTTTGGTCCATATTATTCTCCTCTGTTCACTGAGCAAGACTGTATTTTTTTTTCTAGGCAAAGTTTTGATTTTTTAAAGATCTGGCATTAAAATAAATAAATAATTCTCTCATTTATCTGCTTATCCACGCGGCGCCACCTCAACCTCGTCCACTCTGAAGTCTCCACGTGGCGCTCCACCATTTGACGCTGCTAGCCACGTAGCCGCTTCGTTAGCCCGCCTTTTCACACCAAAGATTTGTCTGGATCTATCTCCTCCATTGATTAAATAAACGCGTGATCGTACGGCTCCTTGTTATCGACTGCAAATGAGCTAACTCGTAAGCTGCTCACACTAAAACCTTAAGATCTTCATCTAGACTCAACCAAATCAAATGGGGTTTGTTTCTAAACCTTTATCTACTCAAGACAAACATATTTACATAGTTATCAAGCATGAAATCAAGCCATTATAAATGGAGAATCAAAAGATTCTTGGGCTAGGGTTAGAGCTCAATACCTTTGTCTGAGAGGGGAGGCTTCAATCAAATGGTTGTGGCAGCTTTGATTGGGTCTAATGAACCTCTAGATAAAGTCTCAAGCCATAGTGAATTGTCTATATATGATTTTGATCAAACTCAATTTCAGGTGTTGGTCGAGAGCTAGGCTAGAGGCTATTTGAAGGGGGCTTTGTGTGGAATCAACTTTTCTCACTGTGGAGATGGCGTGTGCACAGTTAATTGAAGTTTGATTAACTGTGGAGTTGTGGGGAAGAATGTCCTAGTTTCGGTATGATTTTGAGCTCAAAATTGAACTCTAACAAAGGGAACCAGAGGGAGAAGATGGTTGGCTTGAGCTTAGGAATGTTTGGAGAGTCTCTGGTGAGATTTTGGCATAGTTTCCCCTAGGATTTTGGTTAGCTCTTCTTTGGCCATGGAGAAGGTGGTTTAAATAGAGGGGCTTAAGGTGGAGCTTAGGGCTTCAATTTTGGTTCAATTAAGTGCTTATGTGGAGGGCTTCAAAATTTTAAATACCAATCAGAGTTAGACACATTGGATGGGTGAAATTCAGTTTGAGTTAAAGCATCGAGGCTCTCAATTTTGGTGTTTTCCGGCCACTAGGTTGGTCGGTAGAGCTAGGGGTGGTGGCCAGAGGAGTCAGGTGAGCTAGGGGAAGGGTTAATTATGATTAATCCTTAATGGTTTGCCATGATGGTGGAGATATTTTGGCTTAAACCCAAAAATGGGATGAATTCCTTTAATTTAGGTAACCATTGGTCCATAGCCCACCTTGGCTAGTTTACGTGTGTCTAGGCTGGTCATTAGAGTGTACTTGGTGATTGTGGAGTCATTAATTTGGTCATTTCGACATAGCTAGGTCAATTTTGGTGAAGGGGTTTAATTTGAATCAAATTGGCTTGAAGTTGGGTTCGGATTAGGCTAGCCATGATGTTGAGCCCAATTGATTCACTTTGGTCTAAATAATTGTCATGAGGAGTTTAGAAAAGATTTAGTGGGTCAATTTGAAAGAATTTGGACATTTGATGAATTTGGGTGTGTTGGGCTAGACTTGGGCTTAGGTTGGGCTAGAGTTATGCTAAGTCCAAATTGATGGCTGAAAATGATCTATGGGTATATCATGAAGTTTTATCAACATCAATTGGGTGTCAATTTTGGGGTTTGGGCATTCTATTTGGTGGAATTCGGGCATGTAGCTAAATTGCGGCCAATTTGAAGATTTTTAATTTGGGTTGAAATTGAGTGGAATTGAGGCTTGAGAAAGGCCAAATTAGGGTTCAATTTGATTATTAGGAATGTTAGGAAAATTTTAGGATCTAAATTGAGGCAATTGAGTGGGCTATGGGGTTCAATTGGGTGAGATTGGGTCATATGGTCAAACTTGGGGGTTTTGGTTTAGATCAAAGTTGAGCTCAAAGAATGGGTCAATTAAGCTTGAATTTGATTTAAAATGATTATAGGCATGATGAATTTGAGTTTATAATTGAAATTAGGGAAGATTGGGGTCAAATTAATGGACATTTTGGATGAATTAGGGAAAATTGGGCCTTTAAAGACAATTTGGGGGTTTTGATCAAATTGGACATTTGAGATGATTTTGGAGGTTTTGGGAAAGTTTGGGCCATCAAGGATATTTTTGTAATTTTGGCAAATTTGGAGCTATTTTGGTAGTTTTGGCAACTTTGGGTGGTTTTGGGAAATTTGAGTTGTTTCACAAGGTTTGAGATGATTTATGAACAAATTTCGGTATTTTGGGTGAAATTGGGAATTTTGGTCGAATTTAGGTTTTGGGGGTGTTTAGGTAATTGGGGAAAATTTGGGGGGGCAAAAGGTCAAGTTGGATATTTTGGTAAAAGTGGGGTGCCAACCACTCTATGTGAGCCATGGACCAATGGAACACCCATTTGGGTCCTCTATGTACAGTTCCTAGCTAAACCCCATCCTAGTGCTAGTGGGTCTAGGGGGCCATCTACATGAGTCTCCCAATGGATCAAAGGATCAAAGGATCAAAGTCAACAAACTTTAGGTTTAGGGTTATGAGTGAAAGTGAGTGCAATTGAATGAACCAACTCCATACCAACATCTAGGGTCAGCTCAAAGGCCAGGCCGTCTAATGGGGACTCACCTTAAGTTCACCCATATTGACCCCACCTATTAAGTGTTAGAGGTTAGGGCCAATATGTGGAACTTCAAGTTAAGCAAAGAATGGTTTAGAGTTTCTAATGGTGAGGGTTCCTTTTCTAGT
>NEWO01001883.1:26107-43932 GCA_003013225.1 Phalaenopsis aphrodite
TCCTTGCCGTGCTGCCCATGAAGTTTCTCCGAGTTCTTCGTCGCAGTAACAGTCCTAAAGTCTAAAGCTCAAACAGTTTTACCATTTGTGTTTCAATGTCTCAGTTTGGTTGTCATTGGGGGGGGTTCAAGTTGATTAGAGCGACACCGGTTAGAATCCCACGGTTCCCTCGTTCCGGTATCACTATTTTCTTTTGAACTTACTTAGTTTAAACAAGTTGTGAAACCCATTTAAACCGGGGAGATCTCATTAGCAACCGTGGATTACCTCCTCCGAGGGACTCCCGTAAGTTCGAAAGAACGTGTTATGTTATGTTTTTTTTTTTTGAAAATATTGTTTAATTTTGAAAAATCGTTTTGTTTTAAAAGTGAGACTGTATTCAGTACCTGCATAATGTGTTAGAGCAAGAGTAATTGCAATAAAGAAACAAGAACAAATAAAATGTATCTGCGTACATGGCGTATCAGCTGTTGCTATTCCTGTTGCATGTTTAACTCACAAAGCACAATATAAATTGCAGGGAATTTAAATAAATTGTCGAGAAAAGCATAATACAGTAAACAGTAGAACAAGTTGTAGCAATAATAAGGAACTCAAAAGAGGTGATCCTACGGCCTCCTACAACTCCTTACTACAACTAGCAAGCTAGTATGGTGATCCTACGATCTCCTACGGCTTCGGTAAGCAACTGACAAATGTGTATGATGATCCTACGACTCCGAACAGCAGCTAGGAATTTCGAATAGCGTCTGTATGAGTTCCTATGAACCCAAACAGCAATGGGCAGCACCTATGCGGCTTCCTACGAATCCGAACAGAGGTGGGTAGCAACTAGATGGCTTCCAAACGAACCCAAATCATGGTAGACATCTCCTACGTGGCTTCCCACGACACTGGCAGCAACTAGAAGCATTGGACAGCGGTCCTACAGCTTCCTACGACACTGAACAACAACTAGCACTCCAAATCATTAATTTCAGCACAATGCAACACTCCAAATTATTAATTTCAGCATATCGCAGCACTCCAAATCATTAATTTCAGCACATCGCAGCACTACTACAGTGATTGACAACTTCAAACAGCACCTAAATGGAACACAAAATCCTCCAAAACAATGATAAACCATCCTGAAACGGTACATTAAAAGACTCCCTGAAAATTGCAGCAAAACATCATCCAAATCACCTCAAAACAGGTGTTCTAAATCACCTCAAAACAGCTAACATATATTTCAAATAGCTGGAAATAATTTTGTGCTATGAGGCCTTAGATCAGATTAAAGAAGTCAATCACTGTTAAGGATAACACCAATAATAGCTAACAAAAACGTTGAAAACTGAATAGAATCGAGTACAGGCAATTTCCATTATGCAAGGTTCCAAGTGGATGACAAAACGTCAATCTTGATTTCTTTGAATGGAATAAGGAGATAAAGAGGGTCGAAGACTTTTTTTTTTATCAAGAAGTTTCTTTAAAAGCAATGGAGTAAGTAATATGGGTTTCGCATGGAATTCGATTTTACAGATAAAGTTTTGCATGAAATTCGATTTTAAAGATAAAGAACATCTATGATCAAGAAATGTAAATGAAAGCAAACATCATTCACATCTCTAATAACCGTATGACTTCCCTTAATCCCATCCATATGGAGGAATCTGAATCCCACCAAAGTCAAGAAAAGCGTCCCACGGGAAAACTTCACAATTTCATCACATAAACACACTACCAAATTTTAATAAGATCAAGAAACCTTTAAGAAAGAACAGAAAGAAAAGAAAATAAAAATAAAAATCGCAGATAGATTTTGCATACCTGACAGGAAATCCTTCGAAAGGAGTTGTAGCTATGTGAGGAGGAAGATACAAGCAGCCTCAGTCGAACGAGGAAGAGAAGTCGATGAATCCCGAGCGCAAGGAAGAAAGAGACCAGCGAGGAAGTTGCAGAGAGGTGCTTCAAGGAGGAGCGGTGGATCCGTTTGCAGAAGAGGAGCTAGGGCTTTGGTGCGTGAGGCAAAGAGGGGAAGACGAACGGGAGAGGAGAGAGTCTTCGGCGCAGCAAAGGGTGCTTCGTCTCTTCCAGTCGAGCGGGATCGAGCAGAGAAATCTCGGGAGAGGGAGAAGGCGAGCGGGAGAAGGTTGGCAAGCGAAGGCGTCGAGCGGGAGGCGGGATTCGAGCGGAGATAGCTTCAGTACTGGAGACGGGATCGAGCGGCTTCGGTGCGGGAGACAGGATCGAGCGGCTTCGGTGCAAGCGGTTTGCGGCTTCGGTGCGAGGAGGCAAGCGGGCGAGCTTCCTGCTTGCAGCCGAAGCGCGACAGGAATGGAAAAGTTGAGCGGAAGCGAACAGGAGAGAAGAGCTCGGGAGAGGCAGAGGTCGACTGCGAAGGAAGGAGCGATCCCTTCCTTCTAGAATTCGAGCGGGGTCAGCAGCCGTTACTCAAATCAATTGGCGGGGAATTAAAAGTTTCCAAGTACAGGGGAGGATTAAATGGAAGCTATCAACACCTGAATTAACTTTAATTAAGGCAGCATTTAAATAATCAATTTGAATTTTAAAATTTGAATTTCAAACTCAGGTGAGCTGGTGCCTAGCCCGTGTTCAGCCTGAGTCCAGCCTGAATCGAATCTGAGTCGAACCTGGGCTGAGTCTGGGCCCACGCACCGCCAAAAAGGTGCATCTATTTTCGTGCAGTTCGCGCGAGTGTGGAACCACAACAATATGGGTGTCTTTTCCAGCTAAAGTCGACGTTCCGGACGCGTCGGCGATGTCTGTTTTGTCATTCGGGGTCCTCTGAACGAGTTTGTCAACGGGCGAGTCAATTTAAGCCAAAATTGTGTAAAGTGCGACGCGTGCGCAAAATGCGGCGTTATCGAGCGTTTGGGTCGCAAAGGGGTTTCCTAGGGGCTGCTCCTATTAATGTAGGAACTCGACTCGAGTTTCATGCGTCGATCCTAATCAACTAAACGAAATGTCGAGGATTTGGGACCGCCCATGCAAAACTTGAAGGAGTGACGAGGTGGCTCAAATTTTCTAAATGGTGTGGGTTCCGTACTAGTCTTCTAGGAGGGTCAAACAAAAGAAGCCTAAAGCTAGACCCTAGGCTCTAAAAAGAGAAGTGAAGACCTCATCCGAAAATGAGGTCAACAAGCCTTTCGCGCAGAGTGACGACTTATGATATGACATGGAAATAATTGAGGCTTATACATTCATAAGTGACATTATTATACTATGATAATATTGATATTATGACATTGCTATGATGAGATTGCTATGATGACATTGTTATGACTTTATTAATATGAACATGCTTACGATTACATGTTTATAAATATATGTTTTATACAACACAAATCATTTTCTACACTATTTGTTTTCATTCAATGTTCTATTCGATTTAAGCATGTTGTGATTGTGTGTAGACATGTACAGTTTCATATGAACATGCACATTGTTTTTTTACATGTATAAAATCTCATTTTAACCTTGATTATTTCGTTGATCTTGTTGTTACTCACTTAAGGTTCATGCAATTCGGGAAGGGATAAGGAACACCGGAGTATCAAAGTGTGATTTGTATCGCTTTTGATCTGTATAGTTTTATTAGCTTGTTCGGCTTTTGGATATGTATTGTTATCATTTTGGATTTAGCAACTCTGCATAATTTTCATATTTTAAGATTATGATTTTTCATGCTTCTGAGTATGAATATAAGCGAATTATGAAATGCAATATATCACGTATGTTTACAGTAATTTAGTTAGACTTGTTCATCATCCATTGGATACTGATTCTACAAGCCAAAACGAGTGTTGGTGAGAATTTATTCTAGTCGAATTATCCGTCTCTGCCGCACCTCAACCGACTCTTAAGAAGCGACAAGTTTGGAGCTAACATTTCATATCATTTGAATCGTCACGTAGCCTGAAGGCTAATTTAAATATAGATAAAGGTTTTGCACTTCTCAATATATCAATTATCAATAACCCCATAATATCAATGATTTCGTACTTTTCGTCTCCGCCTGATTCTAACAGTTTTCAAATTTTATCCCCGCTTGAATACCAAGAGTTGGGAATTTCATTGTTCTCTATGATTCGTACTTGCAAACATTTGTGTAATAGCCAACATAACACAACACTTATGACATTTTTGTAATTATTGTTCCTGTAATAATCATAGGAAATGTACAATCATATGCATAATTAATATGATAAGAATACTTGCAATCAACTATTTAATAATATGCTCGCCACATCATTATCATAGAAAATCATAATCATAATATAAGTTAAGACCAACTAGCATTCACATAATCATGTGCAGTTATACTTCAATATGCAAAAATTCTAAATGTATTCACACATTAAACAAGTCACATCAAATCCTAAAGTAATGAATTATTCTTAATTTAACACAGAATTATCTCACTCGAATCGAGAGAGCACCTCTATGATGAGTTTGTCGAGGCTTCCCTTGAGCTCGTTGCCTTGTATAAACAGCTTGGAAAACATAATCCCCTGATAAAATTAAGGAATTCTAGCTTATAGTTTCATTTGACCCAAATAAAAACATACTTGGCTCATCATACCCCAAAAAAGCTTCCCCGCATATATATCCCATCCTAATCATTTTCCAACTCCTCCTAACCTTCCCTTTTTCCCTGATGCTTCACTGATTTCTATCAACAACCCTAACAAGAGACCTATAAAAAAAAATTTAAGTTTTAGGTATGCTTTTGCCTTGCCTTATAAGAAACGAGAATGCATAAATGCCCCAGGGTGCAAAAAACCTCTAAAAAGATCATAGGAAAGAAAAAGAATGTTCTAAATATTGTAAAAGTGGAGATGTTCATTATCTTTCTATCCCTGGAAGCCCCAAACATTGAGCTTTGGCTACCAAACCTGCCATCCACCCTTTTGCTACAGTAACGGAGTCGTAGAACCCTCCAGTCGTGTGAATCCAAGTATAAGAAGAGGAAAGGGAGGAATGTGGCACTTAATGTGATTCTAATAAATCACAGCCATACGATTGGATCCAACTGTTGCAAGCTAAGTGCGGGAAAGAAAGAGTCACCTAAGAATAATGACTTTTATAGCTTCACATTAGCTTTTAATTCATACAGAGTGTAATATATCTATTTGATTGATTCAATGTGTAAAATTTTATAAAATTAACTCGGTCAAACTATGAGAGATGTGAAATTTATGGTATAATTCATAATTGTCAAAATTTTTGCCTGATTTCGATAAAACTGGATATTAGAGCTCTCCACTCCTTATAAAAATTCAGTCCTCAAAATTTTGAATTTATCTTAATAGAAATGGATGTTTTTGCATTGTCTTCTTCTTTTTTCCCATGTAGCTTCATTTTCAGGTTTGTCTTTCATTTTAGTTTAACAAAAGGGGCTTGTCTATTCATCAGCTTCTTAACATTAGTTTCTAATTTTTTTTCAAGCTCTTTAATATATGTTAAATCTTTCTGCACGCTAGTATCTTACTGTGAAATTCTCTGGAATGGACTTGAAACACATTTTCTCAACATTGAGATGTGGAACATGCCATGAATATCTAACATATCAACCAGTAAAGTTAAATTGTAAGCAACGAGACCAATCTTTTTTATGATTTTAAAAGGAACAATGTATCTAGTACTCAACTTGCATTCCTAAGCAAATCTAGTTGTTCCTTTCGGTGATATAACTTTAACAATATAAAATCACCAACTTCTATTACTCAGTACCCTGAGTCATAATACTTTTATTGTCTATCCCAAGCAATTTTCAATCTATGATAAATCTAATTTTCTTTGTAGCTTCATCAATCAATTTAGGAGCAAATAGTTGATATTCTCCTACTTCCTGTCACACACAAACTAAGTGAAGTTTAATATGTTTTTTTCACACACACCCAAGCGCATGCACCCCACACCTTCAATCTAGGACCTCTTGGTTGAAATATAAAGCTCTCAACCACTAGACCAAGGTGGCTTGCATAAAGAGTCATTTTGATATTGGATTTATAGCTACTATTATAGGCAAATTTAATCATTGGATGTGATCTTCCAACCACTTCCAAAGTGAATGACAGCCTCAACAAATCTTTCAATGCATGAATTTTCCTTTTTGATTGTTCGTTGATTTGTAGATGAATTTTTGTTCCAAGATGTAAACGAGTAACCAAACATTTCTAAATGTCTTTCCACAACTTAGACGTAAATCATCCATCTCTATTTGAAACAATAATTTCCAGAATACTATGCAATCTGATATTTTTTTACATACAATTTGGCCAACATTTTAACTTAATATGATTGTTGAATTGACAAGAAATAAGCTGACTTTTTGAACATATCAATGCTTACAAAAATACTATTATGACCCTACTTGAAACTAGGAAATCCCATAACTAAATCCATAATGATTTCTCCTCATTTCCATTAAGGTATAAGTAATGATTGCAACAATCGTCTAGGTCTTTGATTGTAAGTTTTTTACAATCTGATAAGCTTAACATTTTGATACATATTCAGCAACACCTTTCTTCAAATTTGACCGCAAAAACAACTTCAAACTTTCGTATCTTTTAGTTTTGTCAGGATGAATTACGTAGCCTGAAGAATAAGCTTTATGTAGGCTTTCCTGTCTAAAATCAGAATCAATAAGTACTCATAACTGTAGTTTGTTTCTGATAACATCTTCATCAACAGTCATGCCCAGCCTCTTTTCTGATTGAAGTTGTTTCAGGAGTTACGGATATTCACTGCCCACTCTTTCAGTTGTCTTAATTATTGCAATTAAAGTTTGTTGTACCATTAACTGATGAAATGTCTCATATCACCTGGTCTTCTCACTTCCAACCGCAAAACATCAATTTCTTCGATCAAGTCTAATTTTTAAGTAATGACTTAGCTTGCACTACCTGTAGATTTACGGCTTAAAGCATCAACTACTATATTTGCTCGACCGGGATAACACTGTATATCCAGAGCATAACTTTGATAAGTTCCGTCATCTCATTTGTCTTAGATTCAATTCTTTTAATGTGAAAATATATTTCAATCTTCGATGATTAGTGAAAACTTTGCATTTTGCACCATAAAGATAGTGTCTCTAGAATTTAAGAGCAAAGACTACATCTGTCAAATCCATACCATGCGTCAGATAATTCCTCTCATGTGGTTCAATTGTTTGGAGGCATAGGCTATCACTTTTCTATTCTGCATTAAAACACGACCTAAGCCTCCTAATAATATGTCGCACGAAATCTGTAACCCTTTTGTTTCTAATGGAATAGATCACACTGGAGCGGTTGTCAATTGTTTATTCAATTCTTGAAAATTGTGCTCACATTCTTTAGTCCACTCATACTTGATATCTTTTCTCATTAGCTTGAATAACATCATAACTATCTGCGAAATTCCTTTAATGAAACTTCTATAACAACTAGTCAGATAAAAAAATGCGTACCTCCATAACATTCTTTAGAGTAGACCATGCCACAATTGCCTTCACCTTTTGAGGATCCACTAAAATTTCTTGACAACTGGTGTTATGCCTCAAAAATGCAATGCTTCACGGAATATAATTCATTATATTTCAGCAGCTACAATACTATTTTCATATGCTTGATAAGATCATTAGTTTTTCAATAAATCAAAATATAATCAATAAAGATAATGATAAACAAATCCAAATAATGCTTGAATACTCAATTCAGTCATTTCCATGAATACAGCAGGAGCATTTCTTAATCCAAAAATATAACTAAGAATTCATAATGACCATTCCTGGTATCAAATACTCTCTTAGTTATATCTATCTTCTTGACTAACCTAATCATTTCTCAATCTCAAATCAATCCGAGAAAATATATCAGTGTCTTCCAACTAATTAAACAAATCATCAATATTAGGCAAAGGAAACTTGTTTTTTATTGTTACTTGATTCAGCTCTCCATAATCGATACGTAGTCGCATGATCTGTCTTTCTTCTTAACAAACAATACAAAAGCACTTCAAATTGAATTGCTTGGCCTAATGCCCTTGTCTAATAATTCTTGTGATAGAAATTTCAATTCCAGTAATTCCCTTAGAGCCATCCTCCAGGGAGATTTGAAAATTGCAGATATTCTGGTTGCACATCAATATCAAACTCAACGTTCATTTCTAGTGGTGGTCTCACAATTCCTAAAGAAATGCATTAGGAAATTAAGCAAGTGGGATGTTCTTTAACTTTTGCAAATCTTTGTTCAATACTTCTAATTTTGCTACAAACAGTAACTCATCACTTCACAAATATTTTTCAATATTCACTACATTGATCAGAGAAGATTGTGCATTTCAAGCACATAAGATATAAAATGACTTTTCATCATGCAAATTGAATTTCATTTGTCTTTTCCAGCATTCAAGATTCTTTACTAATCAGTACATCCCTTATATGACATTGAAAGTCTGAATTGATACTATAATCACCAATGCTTGCAGCTTCTTAAAATGAATGTTAACATGCACGATATATTTTCTCTTTGCTTAAAAACTACTTCCGAAAGATAAAATACTACATAAAGCAGGAGTAAAGTGTACAATATCATTAAATAGACAGGAAACAAACTCATCAAAAATGAAAGAATGCCCTGAACATGAATCAAATAAAACTATATCAGACCGATCTTGAAAAAGAAGCAAGCCTATAATTACTTTATATTTTTTAGCCTCATAAAGAGTAATTGCAAAAACTCTGGCCTTCACTAGTTGCTCGGTTTGCTTGAGTTTTGCACGAGTAGCTTGTCTTCTAGAAATTTTCTGAGTTGTTCATGCCCTTAACATGTTTTTAGTCTGCTATCTCTTTTCTTTTTCTGCGAAATAATCAATCTGATGATGCCCTAACTAGCCAAATCTGTATCATTTCGCTGAACCCATCAGAAATTCCCCTCATTTTCCACACTTCTCACAAATCAGCTTTTCTAACTGAGACTGCTTCTGCTTGTCTTCTTATGTAATTCTCTTGCTTTGAAATTCTCCTACCTTGCCAAAACCTTTTCTCTAGTTTATCTGTCATTGTCACCGTTGACTGGAAAAGTTCAACTCATTTTCTCTTCGTCTGTCATTTTCAACTAGCACTAAACAATCACTAATTTCAAACGGCGACAAAGCTAACCTCATGAAATACATTTTTTCTCTTGGGTATTGAATGAGAAGTATACCTAAAAAGAGAAATAAATTCAGACTTATGCTGGAGATATGTCTTTGGCCTCTGAGTTAGATTGAAAAATTTATCGTGCAGTGTTAATCCATCTGAAGGTAGAATAAAAAAATCCTTAAACACTAACAAACTCAGCCCACTAAATAGATGGAAGAGTCGTTAGTCCAAACTTTTCTCTTTGTTGTGCTTACCATCAACGCTCCAACTCGCATTCTAGCATTAAAGTGGCTAGCATCAGTCTCCTGTTCTCTGAACAAATCATACAATCCAAAATCTTTTCGATCTTAAATAACCAATCTTTAGCAATTGTAGGTCCATTGACACTATTAAGCGTGGGTTGCTTGAATGTCTGAAAAGTCTTCCAATGAAGATCAACTCGTGTACCATATTGGTTTTAGGCCAGGAGCTGGTGGATGATTTCCAATGGTTGTCATTTTATCAACTACTTGTGACATTAACTCTAGTTTCTTCATTTGCCCTGTTCTAATTATCATTTCTGATCAAGACATTTTCAGCTTGTACTTTTTGTTCTGCAATTCGCCTACGAGAGTGACCCTAAATACTTTTTTGATTTTTCTTCAAGCATTATCATTTATATTGATACAATGTATTATTCAAATGCAATTTTTCATCTAATAATTATGGCGTGCATACATGACATATGAGTTAAGAACCCCACATCAATTAACTTCAAACTCTATATAAATTAATTCATATTTAATCTAATTCGTACTTTTTCTAAATCCAACACGCTTTCGTCATTCCTTTCATTCAATAATCACGCCCTAATACCTCTTTCTGTTACACCCTCAACTTACCCCCTTTTAGAGTCAACCACGATGCGATAGAGACGGATTATTTCGACAGACTAACCCAACAGCACACATCCTGACTTGCATAATCAATATACAGTAGGTAATAAACTAATCTAACTAAATTGCCACAAAAATGCATAATATATTTTATTTCATAATTCATTCATATTCATACACTTGTAAGCATGAAAATCATACCATGAAAACTTCTATACAAAACTACTAAATTCAACATAATAAAATACGTACCAAAGAATCTATACAACCAAAACTACGAAGTGCAAAAGATGTAAATGTCACATCTGGCTACTCGCCCTGATGCTTCTTACCCTTTCCTTAAAGTCAACAACATAGAGTGAGCTACAGGGTCAGGGAAATAACAAAATTAAATAAATAATTTTATATACGGAGAAAAAACATGCATAATGATCATATGTAGCTCATATATATATCCACAACACATGTCACAACATGTTATAATCATATAAAACAAATTAAAAACATGTAATGCAATGAATTATGATTGTCGTATAAAACATGTATCTCATTTACTAATTGTAATCATAAGCATATTCATAAGAATTGCAAAGTCATCAATAGTAATCATAGTGATGTCACTTGTAATTGTATAGGTTTCAACTATTTTTATGTCATTTGAAATCATTTGAGTCATCACCCAACCCAAAATCCAATTTAACTATTGATAAAGATTGAGTCTCTCCCAACATAGCAGTTATTAATAACCCTGTTGATACTCATTGTTCTCTACTTTCTGTCCCCGTCTCATCCCAATAATTCCAAAATTTCACATCATCTGAATACCATAATTAAAAAATCTCATCATTCCCAATCATCTGTACTTGCAAGCATTCATTTAATAACTTATCTAATACAACACTTGTGACATTACTATAATTATAATTCATGTAATAAGAAATCATAAGCAATGCATAATCATATGCATAATTAATATGATAAAATATACTTGACAGTAAATATTTCATAATATGCTCATCAAATTAATATCATTGAAAAAATATAATATAGATAATCAGTACAACCTAGCATCACATAATCATGTGCAGGTATCCTTCAATATGCAGAAATTATAAACACATTCAAATATCAAATTACTTGTATCAAATCGTAAGTAAAGATATTATTTTTAAAACTTCACATAGTATTATGGGATTGATTATAATTAATTAAGCTTATAACTTCAAACTATTATAACTTCACATGGGCTTTTAATTCATACAGGATGCAATATATCAATTTGATCAATTCGATATGTAAAATTTTATAAAATTAACTCGGTCGAATTTCGCGAGATGCATAATTAAAGGTATATTTCATAATTGCTAAACATTTGACATGACTTTGGCAAAACTAGCAAAGACTTGGTATTACACTCTTTCTCTCTCCCTCTACACCGGTAGACTACAAAATCCATCATAATGTCTTTAACTTATAAATTTCTTACAGTTCCAAATGCATGACACTCAAGATGGCCGACAATGCATCTTATCTTTCTCTCCCTCCTCTTAGATAGATTAGAAAATCCACCATTATGTCTTCGCTTGGTTATTTCCTACAGTTTCAAAAGTTTTTGCCTACCCAATCACGAAACAATTCGTAAATATTTGCATGGATTGTGTGGTGTCATGCATGTCCACAAGAGAAAGCAAGCATTTTCTAGGAATATAAACAAAAAAAAGGATAACGTGAATCATGCTCTTCAATCATTGTGATATGATTTACACAGGTTCATAGGCCAAGAAAAAAGCTAATCCCTACAAAGCACCACTTCTTTTAACAAAATAAAATTTATATCTAAAAAATAAACTCCTGAAACAAAAGGAGAATTATTTTATGGTGACTTGTATTATGCTAACAATTTTTGTACTTCTAACTCAAAAATTTCTCTTCTAATTTAAAAAAAAGGTCGAGCCCATAGATTCAATGGCATCCTAAAGTGTATAGTGAGGTGAAATATTCATAATTAGAAGTCCAACAACATTTACAAAATTCAGAGCTTTCCCCTAACCATGCAAGAATATAAAGAAAAGCCTCATTTATGGCTCAACCTGCCTTTAAATATCTTTTGCTATGACCCTAAGTGAGCGCCACCAAAAAGGGGCGAAAACAGGGACGGGGGATCGCGGCTTGAGGGTCACAAAGAACTTTTAGCAGGAATAAAACATCAGAGAAATATAAACAAAAAAACTTAAAGAAATTTTATTGAAATAAGAAAGACTCACAAGATGAGAAGTAAACTCTTGGCTTATGACCGGGATGTCTGCAACTCATAACATAAACCTCCTTATATAGAGGAGGTGAGGTTAAAAGATCAGACCGACAAGATAACGTGGCCAGCTGAGTGGAGAATATTTCCACGCAACGTGGATAGCCAGGATTTCTCCACATAGAAAGGAGATTCCCCACTAACCAAAATCACGGGCCGAAAAGATATAACCGTGGGCGGAAAGACATTTTCCGTACCCACTCACAGACGCACTTGGCCAAAAGATATTTTCTGGCCGACAGACTCCCACTATAGCTCTGCATGACAACTACCTCTGGCATACCCAGGTACCAAATACATACAGTAAAAATACATATACTGACGAAAATTCGTATATACAAGAAAAATACTTTGATCGAATTTACACTCTGGAAATTAAACCTCTTTCCAGGCATTGGTAAACAACTTATGCGGCGACGCTGAAGAGGTTGTCCAGCATTTTCTTTATCTATTGAACATCTGGTAGGATGTCGCTCTAAGCATTGTCTTTTCCGGAACGGCTTTTGCAATATGCAGTTTTATTTTCGTACATGCGCTGAAAAATGTGTAGTTCATTACGCACCTTATTTGTTTGATCTGATTCAATCCTTCTGACAACTCCTCTGAGTTTATAATGTGCATCCATAGATAATGGAAAATCGAAAGATTCTCATAACAATTCCTAGTGTATATCACCGGCGTCTTTTGAAATATTTGGCAGATCGAAAGTGCTAGGACAGCTTCTGTTGAACTCCTTCCTCCTAGCTTGTTGCATCCATTCGCGACGTAGTTCATAACGTTTGTCTGGGTTGTTATGATTCCACCGACGATCTTTGATTCTTTTGCGCGTCCACTGGTAATTATTTGAACCGATTTCAGAATATTCATTCTCTTTGAGAGGACTCTTTCCCTTAGGACTTCTGGCGTCCACTCTTCACCTGTGAATAATAGTTCAACACTTTCTTCGTAACCTAAAATTAAAATAAAAGTTAGTCGAGAAAGTGAGTCGGCAAGAATATTATTTTTCCTGTCCATGTGTTCAAAGTGAACAGCGATCCCTAGCCCGTTAATGAAGTCCGTGAAGGCAAGTCATCTAGCCCTAGATGGTTTATTTTGGCTTGTTTTGTTGTAAAAAGAGATTATGACTTGACAACCGGTTCAAAAAATAATTTCCGATTTGTCAAGATAGTGAATTTTTAAAGAATTTAGAGTTTCCATATAAGCTAGATTTCTACATCGATTGTGGATTTGATCGTTCAGAACTTTCCACTGGCATAGACACATACTTTCTCTGAAGATCGAGGATCATTCTTTGTCATTTTCCATTTACATACTCATCTCCATCCTTCCATGCAACCATCTGTTTCAAGAACAATAAAGGCGAGGAGGAATTTCTAAATCAGGAAGCTTTTGAACCAAATCCTTTATTTTGCATATAAGCTCCCAATCATGACCCTTTAATCTTTTGTCTCCACGGGGAAACGTTTTCTGATACAATGGTCCAAGAAGAATTCCTAGGTTTAGAATGTAGCTGCGAGCGTAATTGAGAATTCCGAGCCAAGATCTCATACCATGTTTTTTCTTTAGTTTTTCATTAGGAAAATCTGCTATTTTCCTAATTATATGCGGTTGAGCCTTGATCTTTTTCTTCCCAATGATTGCTCCAAGAAACTCTATCTCGTTTACGGCTATCCTCATTTTTGTTGGTGATAACACGAGCCATTTTGATTCAACAATTGCAAGGAACTTCTCCAGATGTTCCTTGATATCACTTTCATTCTTGGTGAAGATGATTATATCATCAATGTAAACTGCAAGTATATCAGAACAGTTATTAAAACAAAAATCTATTTTTCTCTGAAAAATGGCAGACGCATTCTTTAGTCCAAATGGCATGACTAGCCATTCGTATAATCTGGTTGGTGCTGTGAATGTCGTCCATTCAATAGAATCTGGATGCATTGCGACCTGATGAAATTCACTCTTTAGATCGAACTTTGAGTAGATTTGGCCATTACTGATCCGCTTCAATAACGTGTTGATTCCTGGTAGAGAGTATTGGTCTTTGTGTGTGTTGTCGTTCAAAGACCTGTAATTGAACACAAGCATTTCTTTTCCTCTTGTCTCATTTCCTGTCTTTGGGTCAACCGTAGTTCCTGAGTTTGGAATTATTGTCATCGTTTTGTCTACTTTTACTGGGTCGAATTACTTTCATTTCCAGTGAACTGTTAATATGACGTTTGAACTGATCTTGCATGGCGAGAGTCACATGCTTCAGAGGCTTGTCTTGGATAATAAGGTCAGGATTGATTATGTCAATCTTGCAGGTGACCTTATTCTTCTTCTAATGTTTATGTGGATTCTCCCCGATATAGTCATTATCTTGCAGTCTGTTAAAGAAAGAACTGAATCTTCTAACAAAAGTATTTTCGTTAGAGATTATGTTCGAGTATAACGATTCAGGTTGCAACTCAGTATAGAAATCATAATAAATTTATAGTTCTGGAATTTGCTTGACTACAATTTCGATGTCAATAGTGGTTGAAACATGAGTTATTTTTTTATAGAATGTAACGGTGTTACCTTCAATTCGCATGCCTCTATGCATCCTTCGAATAAAATTACATCCTATGAACATTTGAATATCGTCATTTATCTCCATATGCAAGCAGTAGATTAACAGTATCCTAAAGCTGTGTTCTGAAATATACATTTTTCCGTCATTCATCTTCTTACCTGAATTTGTAGTGGAGTTTACTCCATTAAATGAAAGTTGATAATTCAAATCATCAAGGACTTCTTTTGGAACATAATTAATGCTGACACAGCAAGATGTAGCTCCGGTGTCTATTATTGTCTTTAACTTGAAACGCTCCACACATGGAACTTCAAATGTAATTGTTAAATTAAACAATTTATTGATGATCCTTTTGGGAGGCTTTTGTATTTGTTCATTCAAGGCTTCAAAGAACATTTTTGCACCATGCTCATCAATTTATTCAGGATCATCTTCTTTGTCGTCTTCAAATGTAACGACCTTTTTACCCCTATCTCTTTGGGTAAGTTCCTGCATATCTTCAGGTAACTACGTCTCAATTTCTTGGTGAAGTTGTTCTTTCAGCCTTCTGTTTTCTTCTATCAGGTGCTCCGTATATTTTACCAGTTCATAGATTAAGTTGTCTTTGGATTGAAACTGAAGTAGCAACAACTCTTTCTGAACAATTATTTCTAGGTAAAACTTAGCACATGGCGGGCATGTAGTTAGTTTGCACAAGATGCAATATACTCTCATGTTTGGAATTGTAATAATAAAACAATAAGAACAACGAGAATACTGACTTTTATAGGTTTGTTGTGCTCCATTGATGTGAGTACTTCTCTTGATCATCATTTAATTTGATCAAGCACTTTCATCCATAGTCCTCTTTCATCATTAGCCTGAATTCTTCAATAGGGTAGTTTTCCAAGCACTGCGGATATGTGTGGAATATTTGCTCCTTCACCCTCAGAGATTGAACAGATTGCATCGGATGATTCTTCATTAAGGTCTACTGAGAGAACATTGTAGTCATCTGGGAGCTCTAAATTATTTAGAATGACTGCTCGAGCCATATTGCCCTTTTTGCTTTTGCATTCTTTGGCGAAGTGACCTTTTAGGAAATTGATAAGTTGTCTCGCTTGACTTGTCTACGCCTTGAATTATCATCCTTATATATCTCGACCATATGATTTATAATATAGATCTAATATTTTTAGAAAAACTTCAATAAATCTAGACTTCAAATGTAAAATAAATTTATAAAATCTTAAGTTAAGTTCCTGAACACACTTAGCATATCATTTTCGTCCGTACAATTCCTCAGTGCTCTTACTCTTCTCAGAGATCTCGTCGATGCACTCGGGACTACTAACTGATCATGCTAAGCAGCAGCCTCTTAACTCAAAATAATATAAAAATAAATTACAAATTGAAAACAGATCTATCAAAATTAATTATAAAAACTTAAATCAAATAATCAAAATCATAAATCAAAACGTATAAAAGATAGCTAAATAACGTGAGATAACTCGGCAAATCAACTCATCAAGATCATTACTCAGATCCCTCAGAATACTATGAAGTTTTTACCCCAACATAGCTTTGATACCAAGGGGGGCGGGAGATGATCGTCTGCCTCGCAGTCAACGCCGCTAGGAGCACTGAGGAATTGTACGTATAAAAGATAGCTCAATTCAACTCATCAATTTCCTAAAAGGTGAACTCAGGATGCTAGTTTTTAACTATTGATTTCTTCTTTAGTCTCAACTATTGCTCAGTTTATTTGTGAACGATTGGAAGCTTTCATCAGCCTCCAACTGATTATAAATTTTCTCTCTCTACCACTGATTCCTTAGAACCTCCTGCGTTAGGTTTTGTAAATCCTTCTGACGCAAGACAATGTCCCGTCTGCTTTATCAGCAATAATAAAGCAAAATAATATCCTCTTACAACTTCTCCTTAAAGTTTTTGATCGACTTGTCAACGTTGAAGATAAGTTGAGGCAGATCAAACAGAAGGAGCCAGAAAGGGAGAAATCTGTTGCAAACACTATCTGCTTTACAAAAAACAACTTGAACATCTCTCTTTAGGTAAACCGTCTAGATCGGTGAAACCTATTAAACCTAAAAGCCAGCTTTTTGTTTTTCAAAATCCTAAAACTATATTTTTAAAGGAAAAACAAAAATATACTTAATCTTTGATTATTATGGCCTCGACATCCAGAAACCCCTCTTTTCGTACCACTATCACTCTCCTTCCCACTCCCACTATACGAAATTCTAATCCTACTTCTACTTCCACTTCAAATTTGGATGATCAGATACGTGATTACCGTATGAGCTCATGTTTTGCATATGAGATTCAAAGACACTTCCGAGACGAAGATCTTATATAAGGACTCTGGAAAGTCAGATTGATCCAGAACAGCAACTTCAGATCTCGCAGAGAAGGCGTGCTAATTTAGTACCTGCTGAGACTATGCATGAAGATGGATGGTCTTCTACAAGACACAGAGTTTATCAGCACTATTCTGAAGAACGCATACTCGCCACTGAAGTTATGCGGGTTAATTTGCCTTTTATTAGGAAAGAATCTTATCAAAGGCTGGTCCAAGAAGGGATGCAACACATCCACCCCGGGCTAATAATGATAAGAATACATACTCTGCATAAGAGAGATGCAGGGACTACTGCTTTGATTGTTATGCGTGATATAAGATGACGTTCTGACGTCTCTATAATTGGAAAAATTGAAGTAGGTATTTCCAAGGGAACTCAGCTCGTGTATATCACACCAGACATGCTTCTGTCTATACATGATTTCTTAAATCATATTGAGCTGGTTATCTTAACGCATGATTACGAAGACTGACAGGGAGGAGAATCAAATATCCTTATCACTCGTGCTTTAGTCGCCAGACTCACTAATACCAACCATGCAGGATTTCGTTATAATGTCAACGAGATTACTGATTATCTTGCT
>NEWO01001885.1:22692-44426 GCA_003013225.1 Phalaenopsis aphrodite
GGGTTGCCTTCTATAAAGAGCTTGGTTCAATGTCATTAGCCCAACACTCCCAGTCTTTACTTTGAATGACCCAACATTACAGTCTCTTTAAGAATTGGTCTTTGACCATCAAAATATGGTTTCAATCTGAGCCCATTCACTTTAAATATTTTTTTAGTTTTTGGAACTTCAATATTAACAACTCTATAGGGATAGACTTTTACAATTATGAATGGCTCTATCCACCTAGACTTCAATTTTCTAGGAAATAATTTCAATATTATATTTTATAATAAAACATCATGTCTAGGCTCAAATTCTTTTCTTATTATCTTATAATCATGTCATTCTTTCATTTTTCCTTATATATTCTAGCATTATCATAAGATTCATTTATAATCTCTTCTAACTCATTCAATTGCAATAGTCATTTCTCACCAGCATCTTTCAAATTAAAATTAAACTCCTTAATTTCTCAATAAGCTTTATGTTTCAATTCTACTCGTAATTGACAAGTCTTTCCAAAAATTAATCTATATGACGACATTCCTATAAGCCTATAATGCAATATCTAATCTAGCAGACCAATCCATTTTATTAGGATTTACAGTTTTTCCAAAATTTTCTTAATTTCATGATTTGATACATCTGTTAGACCACTAGCCTGAGGATGATAAACACTTGCAATCCTATGTATAATATTATATTTTTCCACCAATTTTTCAATTTTTTGTTCTAAAAGTGAGATCCTCCATCAGTAATGATTATTCTCGGCATTCCATATATTGTAAAAATATTTTTGATTAAAAATTTTGAAACACTCCAAGCATCACATCTTGGTAAAGTGATTGATTCAATCCACTTTGATACATAGTCCACTGCAATCAATATATATATATTTCCAAATGAAGGTACAAATGGTCCTATAAAATCTAATCCTCAAACATCAAAGATTACAACTTCCAAAGTAAAATTTAGAGGCATTTCATTTCTTTTTAAAATATTACCTACTCGCTCACATCGATCACATGTTTTAATATGTAAATTAACATCTCTAATTAGAGCAAGCTAATAAAATCCAAATTATAAAATTTTGTGAGCAGTTCTAAAAATCCCAAAATGACCTTCAAATTCAGAATCATGGCATTTTTGGATAATTTCTTCAATTTCTTCATATCACACTGATCCCGATTTTTTATATGTAAGGATTTATGAAGTTGACACCACTACAGTGCCAAAAACTTGATCCTTGTGTGAAAATTAAGTTGTGTAATATATATATAATTATAGGTAATTAATAATGAGATTCTACGCAAGTATACATATCATTATCAAGTAAAAATAGACTTTCTATTTAAGCCCCAAATATCGATCCCATAGGGAAGGTGTAAATTAGCAATGATAAATTTTACCAGGAAATTTACAGAAAATCAAATGAAATCACTGTCACTAATTTTGAATGCTGATATGTTAACCAAACTAAATAACTTAACTATTAGCAAAATTGAAATGCAAATTTTTAATAATAACTACTAATTTACTAACTATGTTTATGTAATGAAGGCTTCTTATGTGAAAAAGCATCATTCTCACTATAATGAAATTCTGGTGAAATGAGATAAAATAAATGTTTATAATATGTATTGTTCTCACTAGGACTAATTTTAATTCCGGTCTCTGATACAGTGCATAGAAAATCATTGGTTAATCTTAGGTTTAGTCCCTAAAATCGTGGCTACGCTAGGAGGATACCGGCTCCCACTCTAGAGCTCCCACTTCCCTTCACCTGAAGGCTAACTGTCGCTTTAGTTTTTGAACACCCAGACTAAATTGGGGATTTTAGTATGTCACCCTAAAGATTCTCCAATTCTACACCCAACAAAGAATACTTCCATGTTTATTTGCATTTAATTTCATGAATGAATTTCTCCTTCATGAAATCAAATGTGATCCTCACTCTATTGTAGAACACATACTCCATTTCTCCGATCATATGTTTCACAACATATTTTAACAAATCAATTGGCTAAATTGAAAAGTAAATTAAGTCCAGAGTTGAAAAATTATCACAATTTATTTTATATTTTAATTATGACACATTCATATTATCTCTTCATTTCTCCAGATCTCAGCGTATGGGGAAGATAGAGGAAACTACTCAGACTTCATGAGAAAGATACGACAAAAAATAAATTTCATATATAAAAGAAAGTTCATTCAACACTAAATAAACAAATAAACTTATCTGAGACTCTTTCTCAAAGCAAATCCTTTGTAGCCTTTCCTTAGAAATGTAAGAAGAATAACGCTCTCACTTTTCTCCTTCTTTAAAACTCTTACAGAAAGTTTCACACTAAATCTCACCACAAAAACTCTAAACTATGAAAGAAAAATTACTAATTGACTCCAACATGTGGTGGAATGAAGATGGATTATGAAAATGTAGCGTGGTGGAATGTTGTAGAGCAAAAAAATGAACATAGAAGAGCCCCTTTTTCTGATGAAATTCAGCCCTAAAAATATGGGTCTAAAAATGCATATATTTTCATTATATCAAAATGCCTCAAACTTACATGTTACTTGTCCTCAAGTAACTTCTCTACTACATAAAAATATGACTTATGGTAAGAAATTTAAATTTTAAACTTCCATATTTTAGTTCTCTAAATATAATAGTTTAACCTAAGAAAAATTCAAAACAACTCTAGTTAATGCTAAAGGTGAAAGGATATTCAGTAATTAAGTATAAGGTTTCTGATCCTCTATTCTTTTCAAAAAAAATTGCAATTTGTTAAATGAAATTCACTTAAGAAATTCATATGAAAATGAACTTCATAAAACTTTATTAATAATTAAGTTAATATTCAAATCAAAAGTTTAGAAAAATGTGTCCAAGGCTTTTCCTTAAGTTGATTCAAGTGAAGCCAATTTTTAATTAGGCATCTCCTCAAGCTTCTCCCTATATCTTTTCTTTTTCTTTTCTTTTTCTTTTCTTTTTCTTTTTCTTTTCTTTTTTTTTTCTTTTCTTTTTCTTTTCTATATGTGAGGATTACTATATCTGGATAGCCTTTAATGGTTTTGACCTTCACTATCCTCTTCTTAAAGTTAAAAACTTTTTACATTTCTTCACTTAACAAATTTATATTTACTTAAAGATTTTATAAAGTTTAATTCTTTTCTTTTTACATGAATCTTTTAAGATTTTAAATACTTCAAAAATACAAATTTCTTTACTTAAAATAGAAAAACATAGTCTTATTCTATTTTACTAAATATCTTATCCCTTAGAATTAACCTTTATTATTGAAACTTTTTACTTAAATTTACTATATATTTAGAAACATAAATATAGTTATCTCAAGTTAACCCCTAATACCAAAGGTCATGTTAAATTTAAAATTTTGAAAATATAGTTAAGTGAGGACAAATAAAATTAAGTTTATTTCTTCAAAAAGGAATTTTTCTTCCCCCCAAACTTAAATTTTTAAAAGATTTTTACATGAAGAATTCTAAAAGTGAAGGGTGAAAGAAAGCATTAAATACATAAAAAAATCAGACCTGTTGGTGATTCTAATTTTTGAACATAAATTTTAAAATACTGCAGGTGCTAATATGAAAACTACGAGGCTAAAAACATTAAATTGCACATAATACATAAAAAATTTGCTGAGAAAGAGCTAATCACAATACATAACAAAGTGTTGAAAATAACAACAGAACTAAACTAAACTCTAAAAATGAAAACAGTTTTCCACATTACAGTTTCATATTTCATAACAAACAAATTCTTCAACAACATCACAACACAAACAATACAATTACATGGTACAAACACAAACAAACAAACAAAAAGATCATCAGCATTATCTTCTTCATCATCGACATCTAACTTCAGTTGCTGATATGGAGTAAAAGTGGGGTGAATAGGGAACTGAACTGTATGGTCACCCCTCAGGTATCTTACTAAAGCATCATCATAAGCAGCATCATACTCAAATTTCTGGCAAATCAGATCATCAGTGTGAGCATTTCTGGCCTCCATATTCTGCATCCTATGATCCATCCTCAAAATATCTCCCTGTTGAATCATCATCTGGTCCAACAACTCCCTATTGTTGGGGTCACTTGAAGCAGGCTCACTAAAATTAGGGGTTTTAGAAGTAGAAGGAATATCCCTGGCCTGTCTTCCAGATCTCCAATCAACATGGGACTCATAAGTCTTGATGTTGGCAAGACCAATCGACCTCTGAGGCTCAATCCTCTCCTCATCAGGTGTGGAATCAACTCATGCATGCTCACAAAGTGTGTAAATGAGAGCAGGGTGCACCAATCCACCAGTGGTCTCTCCTAGAGCAATAGATTGAACGTTCATATAAAAGATAGAGACTACATTTATATTCATCACTTGCTGAATACAGTAGTTAAGGATGGCTCTATCCTTGGTTACTTCACTATGATTGTTCGTTGGAATCATCCTTCCAGAAATAAAATAATTTCAAGCTTTAGACACTACATTTAACATAAAAAGGGGAAAGTTAACTTTAAGTCCATTTTTTATCTTCCAAGACCCTTTCTCACTAGTTAGAAAAGAAATAACTTCATCTAAGGCTTGATCTATAGCAGAAAACGAATGATACTGGCATCTATAAACATCTTCTAATTGATAAAACTCATTAATTTTTATTGGAGTAAACTCCACCCTTTTTCCTTGAATAAAATCAAAATCATCAAAAGCCTCAGGAAGGTTGGCATAAAATTCCATCACAATCCCAACTATCGCATTGGCGGTAAAATAGCAGAAATTTTTCCACTACCGAGTGATAATCAATCGTTCAACTTCTCCTCCTGGATTTTTAAAAACTCGGTCCTGAATCACTTTTTATTTTCTTAAAGACTATGAAATCAAGCACTGGCTCTAAAGCTAATAAACCTTTGCTCTTCATATTCTATTTTCCTTTTACTTGATCTAGGTGCCATAGGAATTCTAGAAAAAATTGATAAAAATTTCGAATTAATCCCAAAATTCTAAAAATTAAAAATGTAAACCACTTTAAACTCAAATCCACTAAGAGTTTTTCACCAAAGCATTTTCTCAAAATCTCCCAAAAATTTTCAAAATTTTGGATCTGGTCAATGTAAGAAAAATCTTTGGTGAAAATAAAAAATTTTTACTTTAAAGTGTAGCTTTTACCTAGAGAAGATAAAATTCAAAGTTCCTTTGCCTCTAAATTTCCTCAAATCTGCCCAAAATCAAGCCCTAGGTGCAAAACCGAAGGATGAAGGTGACTTAAGGGGTAAAAATGGAGGTTTACGGTGAAAATCACGAATTAAAGGGTTAATTCGCCGCTCTCGGGTCGAAGGCGCCATCGGCGCTAAAGGACCGAAATTCAATATTTTGATTTTTTTAATTTTCAATTTCCATTCAATTTTCTCCAAAGTTTTTTTTTGTATTTTTAAACACAAATTTTATCTAAATTTATAAATACACATTTCACAAACAATCATTTTAACAAACAACAACAAAATAACTTTTATATATGAAAATACACTTTTTACAAACACATTTCACAAATCACAAATTCACACTATGAAGTAAACTAATTATAAATCAGCATCGAAATCAAGCCACAACACTAAACGCTTACGCAAAACTATACACATAATCAAAGTTCAGAATAAACCAAATCAAACCTAATCAAATCGACACAATTACACTAAACACGTAAACATTTTTAAATAAGTAGAGAATTCACAATCTTAAATCATTCAGCCTCATCTTCAGTGCTATCACCACCTCTAATATCTCCCATAGATTGCTAATGAACATATAGGTTGTAGAAGGATCGGTACGGGAATTGATCTGTCAAATTTTCTTCAATCCACCCCAAACTAATTCTGCTTCAAAAGTTCCAGTGTGATCAAAATTTTGTTTCATTCTCCAATCTAGGTGATCAAAAAGGTACTTGAGATCTCCCACTGCATTCATAATACTCTGAAGTTCTCTTTCAATTTTCTTCAATTTCTTCTCTAAAGCAAGCAAAGTTCCAACTGTTGGCGGCATTAATGGAGATGAAGCATGTGAAGAACGATCTACAATAGCATTTAGTGCTTCATTTCCATTATCAACATATTGATCATCAATAAGGATCATGGGCTCCCATGGTAGTAAAACTTTTTCCCAACTTTCATATGGTACTTGGGATTGACTGTAAATCATAAAAATCGTAGAAGGATGCCCAAGTCTATAAATTGGCCGATTCATAATGATTCCCATCACAGATTTAAATATAATTGAACCTTTATCAATAGGTTTTTCCATTTGAATACAGTAGTTTAAAATAACACTCTCCTTGGTGACTCTACTGATCTTCATTGTAGGGAGTAATTTTGCACAAATAAAGAAATGTCATTGCTTTGAAATTGGATTAAGTGATGAGCTAGGAAAACTAATATATCCTTCATCTCGTACTTCCCACATCACTTTCATCCGTCAAAAAATTATAAATATTTTACATCAAATCTTGTGTAGGAATGAAATTTGCATAAAGACATATTTGAACATTTTCTATCATATACAATTCATTAATCCTCGCAGGAGTGAATGGTACAGTCTTACCTCGTACGAAGACAACCCCTTGGGCAATTCCATGTAAATTTGCATAGAATTCCTTTACTGCAGGTAAAACAACCGCAGCAGTAATGTAACACAAAACTTCCCATCGCCTTTACAGATTGATCTTGTCAACTGGAGCACTTGGATTAATCAAACCATGATTAACAAATCCTCTTTCCTTAATCAATCCCTTCTTATCAATAACTTTATCATATAATCTTTGTGCATCGAAACTAATAAACTTTCTTCTATTGAAACTCCATACCTTGAAGTATTTTTGTAATTGGAAGCCATGGATCCAAAAAATAGAAAGTTTCTAGCATCCTATGAAGTTTTTAGGACTTTAAAAGCACCTCCCAGTGGTTATTATGGATTGAAATCCCGCTAAAGTTTGCCAAAAGTCACAGAAATCATCCAATCACTCTTAACACCGCTGACGCTCCCGATGGGTGCTGTTGGTGCTGAGATTCGCTTTCTTGGGTGTTGTTGGTGCTAGTGGCCAAATTTTTGCAATTTTCATTTTTCGTTCAATTAAATTCCGACTTTTCTTCCAATACTAATATTTGACTTAATTTATAAAAAATTCAATTGTTTAAGATTATTATTAACTAATATATAAGACACTTAACAAACAAGTAGTAATACATAGACATATAAGAATGGGTTACCTCCCAAAAAGAGCTTGGTTTAACGTCGTCAGCCCGACATACTATTTGTTTAGTTGGGTTGACTTAACATTAAAACTTCTTTAAATTGAGGTATGTGCCCCTTATAATAATGTTTCAAACGATGCCCATTAACTTTAAATATCTTTCCAGTGTTAGGATCTTTAATCACAATAGTTTCATAATGATAGACTTTAATTACCTTAAATGGCCCTAACCATATGAATTTTAGTTTTCCTGAAAAATAATCTCAATCTTGTATTGTATAATAGAGCTTCTTATGCAGGTTCAAATTTCTTCTTAATAATCTTCTGATCATGTCATATTTTCATTTTTTCTTTATAGATTTTTGCATTATAATACCTCAAGTTCATTGAGTTGCAATAATATTTTCTCACCAGCATCTTTTAGATTAAAATTAAATTCTTTAATAGCCCAAAATGTTTTATGCTCTAATTCTACAGGTAAGTGGCATGTTTTTCCAAATATCAGTCTATATGGCGACATTCCTATATGAGTCTTATAAGCAGTTCTATATGCTCATAATGTTATGTCAAGTTTAGCATACCAATCCAATTTATAAGGATTTACAGCCTTTTCTAAAATGTGTTTAATTTCACGATTTGATATCTCTTATAGACTACTAGTCTGAGGATGATAAGCAGTAGAGAATCTATGCATAATATCATATTTCTTCATTAATTTTTTGATTCTTTTATTCATGAAATGAGATCATCCATCAATAATAATTACTCTCAGCATTTCATATCTTGTAAAAATATTTTTAATTAAAAATTTAGAAATACTCTGAGCATCACATCTAGGTACAGTAATAGCTTCAATCCGTTTGGACATATAATCAACAGTAAGCAATATATATAGGTTTCCAAATGAAGGCATAAATAAACCCATAAAATCTAGTCCCCACACATCAAAAATTTCAACTTCCAATGTGTAATTTAGAGGCATTTTATTTCTTCTAGAAATATTTCCTACATGTTGACATCTATCCAATGTTTTAATATATTCATTAACATCATTAAAAATAGAAGGCCAATAAAATCCAGCTTGTAAAATTTTATATGCAGTTCTATTTGTTCTGAAATGTCCTCCAAATTTAGAATCATTGCATCTTTCAATTATCTATTGAGTTGCTGCATAAGGCACACATCTTCTAATAATTAGATCTTTACATTATTTATATAAATATTGTTCATCCCAAAAATAGTCTTTTGAATCATATATAAACTTCTTTAATTGTGGATTTTTTATATCACACTTACAATAATATTCACTATATCAGCATACCACGGTACAATCTTTTAATCAATACTATATAATTGTTTATCAGAGAAATTCTCTAAAATTTCATTTGCAAAATTAGTTAATATTTTTATTTCTTTTCTAGACAAATGATCAGCTATTTGATTATCATTTTCCCTTTCTATCAATCATGTTAAAATCAAACTCTTTCAATAGAAGTATCCATCTAATTAATCTTGGTTTAGCATCCTTCTTTTGCATTAAGTATTTAATAGCAGAATGATTTGTATGCACACATTTAGTTTCAATTAAATAAGGTCTAAATTTAACAAAGGCATAAACAACAGCTAATAACTCTCTTTCAGTAGTGGTATAATTAATTTGAGCATCATTTAGAGTCTTACTAGCATAATATATAAATTTAAAAACTTTATCGTGTCTTTGTCCTAATACAACCCCAATAGCATAATCACTAGCATCGCACATTATTTCGAATGATTTTTCCCAGTCAGGTGGTACTATTATAGGTGCAGTGACTAACTTTTTCTTTAATAATTCAAATGTTTTTATTCATTCTTCATTAAAATCAAATTTCGTATTTTTTTCTAAAAGTTGGCATAGAGGCTTAGTTATTTTTGAAAAAATTTTTTGTAGCGCCTGTAAAAACCAGCATGTCCTAGAAACTTCTCACCCCTTTAACATTAGTAGTCGGTGGTTATTTTTCTATAACTTGGATATTTGCAGGATCTACCTCCATGCCTTTTTTCAAAAATTTAATGCCCAAGTACAATACCTCCTGCAACCATAAATTGACATTTTCCCTAATTTAATACTAAATTGACTTTTTCACATACTTCTAGAACTTTTTCTAAATTATTAAGGCATAATTCAAATGAAGTTCCAAATATAGAAAAATCATCTATAAACACTTCCATTTCATGTTCTATAAAATTACTAAAAATTGAAATCATACATCTTTAAAATTTTGCAGGTTAATTGCATAATCCAAAAGGCATTCTATGAAAAACAAATGTTCCATATGGGCTTAAAAATGTTGTTTTCTCTTGATCCTCTAAAATAATTGGAATTTACTTATGATCGGTATATCCATCTAAGAAGCAATAATATTTATTCCTAACCAATCTATCCAACATTTGGTCTAAAAAGGATAAAGGAAAGTGATCTTTTCTGGTTGTCATATTTAATTTTCTATAATCAATGCAAATTCGCAAACCAGTTACTTGTCTTATTAGTATTAATTCATCTTTCTCATTTTCTTCAACAGTCACTTCTCCTTTTTTCGGTACACAGTGAATTGGGCTTACCTGAACACTATCTCAAATAGGATATATAATTCCAGCATCTAACCATTTTAAAATCTCTTCTTTAACAACTTCTTACATTATTGGGTTAAATCTTCTTTGAGGATCAGCTTTAGGTTCATGTTGTTCATCTAATAAAAGTTTGTGCATACAAATTGAAGGACTAATTCCTTTAATATCTGCTAAAGTCCATCCAAAAACCTTTTTATACTTTTTTAACATTTATATCAACTTTTGTTCCTTAATCTCGGTTAACTTTTGTAGATGACTTTCCTAAAAATACATACTTTAAATGGGTAGGTAATATCCTTAATTCAAGTTCAGGTGGTTTAATACTTGAAGGAGTAAGATTTTTACTATTGTTTTCCATCAAGTCTAACGTTTCAAATTTGCGCTGAATATAATCCAAATCTTCTTCTTTAATTTCATCTTCATTCTTAAAAATTTCTCCTTACTTATATTTATCTTCGAATTCTTTCTTAAACTGTTCATTACTTAGATAATCAGATACTTCCATCTTGAAACATTCATTATCTTTTTCTATTGCAGGATATTTCATAGCTTTGGCTATATTAAATATCACTTCTTGATCATTAACTCTCATTATTAATTCACATTTTTGTAGATCTATTATAGCTCTTCCTGTTGCAAGAAATTGTCTCCCTAAAATAATAGAAATTTCTTTATCTTCCTTCATATCCAATATTATAAAGTCTACAAGGGGAAAATAAATTTATTAACTTTTACTAGTACATCCTCTATAACACTTTTGGATAAGTTATTGATCAATCAGCTAACTGAAGAGTTACAGTAGTATGGAAAATTTCTCCCAAATTTAAATGTTTAAAAATTGATAAGGGCATAAGATTGATACTCGCTCCTAAATCATTTTTCCATTAAACATTTTACCAATTGCACAATGTATAATAAAACTACCAGAATCTTTTAGTTTTTCAGGAAGCTTTTTCTAAATTATAGCACTACACTCTTCACTAAGTGCAACGGTTTCATGATTTGTAAACTTCTTTTTCTTTTTTAGTACATCCTTCATAAATTTCACATAACTTGGCATTTGTTCCAAAGCTTGAACAAAAGGAATATTTATTGTTAACTTTTAAGAATTTCCAAAAATTTTGTAAATTGTTTATCTTTATTCTTCTGCTTCAATCTTTGAGGAAATGGAGGTGATGGCTTTTCAAAAGGAACATGTGTTTTTTTCATTTTCATGTTGATCATTTTCCATTTCTTCCTTTTCTTCATTAACTTCAGTTTCTCTTTAGATCCTTGTTTCTATTTCTTTTCCACTTCGTAATTGAATAGCTTTAATTTTCTCTTTATTTTAATCTTTTAGATTAATTTCCACATTACTCAGAAGAATTCCAGAAGGTCTGTTACTAAGTGCAGTAGTAATATGTCCTAAATGATTTTCAATATTTCTAATAGCAGCCCTTTGATTCTGTATTTGATTTCCCATATTCAAAATCACTTCTACCATTAGCAACTTCTTTTCCTTACCTTGTGGGTTAGGATGGAGAATAATAAGGTAAAAAATTAGGATTTCCTTAATTGTTCAGATTTTCAGATGGATTCACCAAATTATTATAATTATTTCAACTAAAATTAGGATGATTTTTCCATCCAGGGTTAAAATAGTTAGAATAGGTATTGTTATTTCAATTATTTATAGCATTTAAGGTTTCATAAGATGGTTGAGTATCAATAATCTGTCTTAGTGAATTTTCCTCTAATACTAGAGATATTTGAAAATAGTTCACTCCTATTTGATCAATCTTTTTTGAAATAGTAGCAATTTGAGATGCCAAAATAGACATTGCATTAGATTCATGAATACTAGCTACTTTCTTAGGATTTACCCTTTCAGAGGGTTATTGAAAATTGTTTGTAGTCATTTCTTCAATTAAAGAGTGCTTCATCAAAAGGTTTTGACATTAATGATCTACCCGCAGTAGCATCTATAATAGATCTTAATGATCCTACTAATCCATTATAAAAGGTTTGAATTACTAACCAATCTAGTAAAGCATGGTGTGGACATTTTCTAAGAAGATCCTTAAATCTTCCTCAGGCTTTATATATTGATTCCCCTTCAAACTGACAAAAATATTAATATTATTTCTAAACTTAGCGGTTTTCGAGGGTGGAAAATATTTTGCCAAGAATTTTTGTGATAGTTCTCCCCAAGTTCTAATAGATCCAGGACCCAATGAATTTACCCAAGCCTTGGCTTTATCTCTTAATGAAAAAGGAAAAATTCTAAGCCTAAGAGCATCATTAGACATTCCATCTTATTTAAATGTAGCACAAATTTCAAGAAAACTAGCCAGTTGCAAGTTAGGATCATCAGTATGTGATCCTCTAAACTGATTATTTTGTATCATATGGATAATAGCAGGTTAAAGCTCAAATGAATTAGCAGCAATATCAGGATTTTGAATAGTTAAATGAAGTTCATCTACTGTCGGATTCACATAATATTTTAAAGGTCTTTGTCGATTCTCATTTATTGGATTTTATATATTATTCGTCATTACTTTCAAATTCTTAATTTCTCTTTCTTGTTTTCAAATTTTCTTAATAGTACGTTGTAATTCTGAATCGTAAGGTACTAAACCTTCAGATCTAATATTTTGCATAAACAAATAAAGTAAGCTAAGTAAAATTCTTTAACAATACAATCTTTATTAAATTTCTTTTTGGATTTATATATATATATATATATTCTCTAAATTTCCTATTTTATCAAAACTATTTAATTTAATTAAATTTAACTGTTACTTTCCCCTGCAACGACGCCAAAAACTTGATCCCAATTTTTTATATGTAATGATTTATGAAGTTGACACCACTATAGCGCTAAAAACTTGATCCTTGTATGAAAAGTAAGTTGTGTAAAATATATATAATTATAGGTAATTAATAATGGGATTATGCACAAGTATACATATTGTTATCAAGTAATAATGGACTTTCTATTTAAGCCCCAAATATCAATCCCACAGGAAAGGTGTAAATTAGCAATGATAAATTTTATCAGAAAATTTACAGAAAATCAAACAAAATCACCGTCACTAATTTTGAATGCTGATATGTCAACCAAACCAAATTACTTAATTATTAGAAAAATTGAAATGCAAATTTTTAATAATAAATACTAATCTACTAACTATGTTTATGTAATGAAGGTTTCTTATGTGAAAAGCATTTTTCCCACTACAATGAAATTCTGGTGAAATGAGTTGAGAAAATGTTTATAATATGTATTGTGCTAAATAATAGAAATTTTAATTCTCTACCCTGATACAATGCATAGAAAATCAACATTTAAGTGGTGGAATGAAGATGGATTATAGAAATCCATCTCCAACACTCTACAGAAAGTTTCACACTCTTCTCCTTCTCCAACACGCTTACAGAAAGTTTCACACTAAATCTCACCACAAAAACTCTAAACTATGAAAGAAAAATTACTAATTGACTCCAATATGTGGTGGAATGAAGATAGATTATGGAAATGTAGCGTGGTGGAATGTTGTAGAGCGAAAAATGAATGTAGAGGAGCCACTTTTCTGATGAAATTTGACCCCAAATAAAGCCCAAGGTCGGTTCTCCAAGAGGTGCCTCCAAAAACTCTTCATAAATCGTCCAAACAAATTGAACCCTCTAAAAAAAGGTCTGAACCGCCTATGGCGCTAGTCTGGCGTCATCGGCGCTGAGTAAAAATCCTCCAGCTTTCGGTTGTTCTATGTCGTCGGCACTGCCAGCGCTGTGTATTTCCTCAAAAACGTTGACTCCAAATTTCATCATTTTTGCTTTAAGCCCTAAAAATAAACAACCTGCAATAAAATATCAAAATATCTTCCAATAAAGTGCAATATCACCAAAAATAGATATAAAATATGGTTCTAAAAATGCATGTATTTTCCGTGTATCAGACACACATCTCCTCATAACTAAATCTTTGCATTATTTGTACAAATATGGGTCATCCCAAAAATAAAAAATTGCATCATGGATAAACTTCTTTTCTTGTTGTTTTGTCATCACATATGGTAAAATATCACTAACAATGTAGTTTTCAATATCAACATACCACGATATTTCTCATCCTTTAACAGCATAAAGTTGTTCATCAGGAAAAGTTCTATTAATTTCTTTTTTAAGATCAAAATAAAGTTGTTCATCAGGAAAAGTTCCATTAATTTCTTTTTCAAGATCAAATGTTTTTTCATGCTCCAGTATAGATAAATGATCAACAATTTGATTATCAGTTCTTTTCATATCGACTATCACAAAATTAAATTCTTGCATCAGAAGTACTCATCTAATTAATATTGGTTTCGCATTACTCTTTTACATCAGATACTTTATAGCTGAGTGGTCAGTATGCATAACACATTTAGCTCCAATTAGATATGACCTAAATTTATCAAAAGCATAAACAATGACTAATAACTCACTTTCATTAGTAGTATAATTAATTTGAGCATCATTGAGAGTCTTACTAGCGTAGTTGTCGGCGTTATTTTTGGTTGGAGGAGTTGCCCGTAAGAAGTTGTCGGTCACCAGAATCGAAATACCGTTGACCGCTTCAGAAGGACATTTTAATTTACATATATATTTAGTTTAGAAAAATATGAAATCAAATTGACCCCATATTTTTCATAATTTAAATGAAAGAGCATTGTACCTCAAATCCTGTATCTATCCCGAAGGATAAACACAAGACTTGAGGATGAGGCTCGATCAAATAAACTAAGGAATATATGACATTTGTTTGGTCTACGAAACCTTTATATTTGTCGACAAGTTCCCCTATTTAATATAAAGAATTAAATAGGGTTTATATTAAGCTGGGTTCGGACATGCTTCCTATAAGGGCAAGCCCCTATAGTTAATTACATCTTAAATGACCAAAGTCACCTAAGAAGACTCTCGATAAAAATCAAGAAATATTATCTTCAAGGAGTTTCAAAGGGTAGGACTCTTCAATGAGATCAGACATAGAGGTGTGAAAGGAGATTGGTTCAAATTTGGAACATTTTATTGTAGAATCCAAAGGAGGAAGAACTAGGGGATGTCATGGATCCAGAGGAGAACCTCGGTGACTTCCCAAGCTATCCTAATGTTTGGCTTCAGTTTTGAGGAGAAATATTTAGGTGTTTCATCCTGCCAATTTTATTAGTTAGGGCTTACATTCGTGTGAAATGATCACACAAATAGCCTGGAAGATGTGAGGATTTAGGTCGTGACAAACGACAACCTCAGAATCCTAAGACGAGTTAGGGCTTATATTGTATAGCAGGGCTATACAAAGGCCTAAAGATAAGGTGAGGATTTACGTTGCATAAGCAAGCAACCTCGAAGTCCTATGGCATTGTTGTTTAAGTCTAAGAAAGAAAGATTGGTTTAGCTGAGGAAGACAGGTTTTGCTGTTGAAGATGGTCGTGCTGTCCACCATGCTAGTCCCAAGCTCCTTACTACGACGAGTTTGAGTTTTCTAGTGTGTCAAGTTATAATGTCAAATCAGGTGGCCCTATGGTTGAAGTTCTTTAAATTTTATAAGGGCATATTAAATTTGATTAGAGCTACACCAGTTAGGATCCTACGGTTCCCTCGTTCTGGCACCATTATTTTCCATTGGATTCACTTAGTCCAAATGAACTTACTAAACTCAACTTAATGAGTTCCATAATTTCATTTAGACCGTGGAAAGCCTCGTTAGCAACCGTAGGTTACCTCCTCTGAGGGATTCCCGATCATCCAATAGAGACATCTTAATTTAGTTGTAATTATAGTTTTTTGTGATGTTTGTGATTAAATTTCGAGTTGTCTTATATTTTGAATGTTGTGGAGGTGAATTTTATCTTGGTTGATTTTAATTTTGGTTTTAGTTTTGGTTTTGGTTTTGTGGCTATCTTGATAGTTTCAGTTTTCATGCAGAGTGGCATCGTTGTTTAGCATGCGAGTTTGCAGGTATAAAAGTATAGTATGAAAGTACAAGAAAGGCAATGCTGAAAATTGTAAAAGCGTACCTGGCGAGTCATCTTGTTCCACCACCTGAAACTCAAAATGCATGTTAATGCAGTTTATATAGAGATAAAAAGTAAGGTTTTGGTAGTTTTCCTAACCCTATGTCATATCTTGGTGGGCCCTCAGGATTTTAATTAAGGATGATTTTATCAAACAAAACATATTAAGTTTATTAGTTCTCCGAGGTATCTAACAGATCTACAGAAAGAAGCAGGTCCTCGCTATTTTCTCGCTGCCTGGTGGAAAATCCCAAGTTCTTTTTAACTTATTATGTTGCTTAATAATTCATCATGTAAAACACCCTAATGTTCAATGAACATTGATGTTTCAATTATCTCTAAGAATAGGGTAATTATCACTTGTGATTCAATTTAAAAATTATGTGGGTGAAGACCCTTAACGAGGCAAGTTAGTGTTGTTGGAACACTTAGCCAAATTTTAACCCTAATTGGGCTTGTAATGTTTGAAAGATGTTTTAATTTTCAATGATATTTAGTTTTCTAAACCTCATTTAAATGAAACTTGATTTTAGCCTAAGTCACTACTAAGCCCTTAAAACCTAGGTGAGTGTCTTAATTAGTTTTGAAGAGATTAGGCCTTAGGTGGTCATGATTCATAATTTAAATTTTATCAAAATAAGGGTATTAAATTGATTAATTATTGACTTCAAAAGTCATACTCCTAAGTCCTGGATTCGTTTTATTTTAATAAACTTCCAAATTTTAATAATTTAGAAATTTATTAACTTAATTAAGAAAGTGAGGTTGGTTTCTACCAATTAACCCCTTGTGTTCCAAACATCAAATAAATTGACTAAGATCAAAGGTTACCCATTTCCCTCCTTAAATCAAGCCTAAATGTTAATTAAGGCTAATTTTCCAAAATTAAACATTTACCCCTAAGGCTTTATCACTTCATAATTTGTCAAATTCAATTCAAATGACTTTGAAATTTTTATCCTATCTCATTCATGGGTCAATTAAGACATCAGAGGAGAAAATGTAATTTTTCAAAATTTAATTTATTTATATAAATATTTTCATACAAAAATAGGATTTTTTAAAGAAAATTCCTAACTTGACCAAGGTGACTCCTAATACCTTGAAATTTTTACTAGAGGTAGACCTAGACTAGAGAAACCTTTGGACCAAATTTCATGATTTTTTGAATTTTTGTTTATTTCAAGAATTATTTTTAAGTTCTAGGGTATTTATTAAATATAAAATATTTTAAATGATGAAAATTAAGTTTTTTTTTATTTTTGAAAAGTCTCCTTGAGGTCATAGAACTCAGAGAAGAAGATCTAATATTTTTTTGAATTTTATTTCATTTATTGGAATTATTTTAGTGAAAACTCATTTTTAGCCTTTTAAAAAAATTTTAAGTTTTAAAATTCAATATCCTTATTTAGAAAACCAGAAAAAAATATTTTATTTGTTCCTAAGTGATTAGGAAGCAATTTAGAACATTTTCATGAATTTTATTATTTTTGTGATTTTTAGGGATTTTTAATTATTTAAATATTAAAAATAGGTTAAAAATGAAGTTTTTATTTTAAATATCATTTTATTTTTATAAAATGCCCCTTATCACAGAGAACTCAAAAAAAAGTTTTTATAAAATTTTTAGTTATATTTTTATTGTTTAAAAAATCATTTAAATGCCAAAAATGATATTTATCTTTAAAAATCAATTTAAGTTATCAAATGTACTCAAAACATTTTGAAATTTTTATGGTGAATTCTCTGAATCATAAATAACAGTGGAGATCAAAAATCAAGTAATTTAAATGTCTGTATCTTTCAAAATTAATTATCTTAATGATTTAGTGCTCAGGAAAATTAAGTACATTTTAAATGACTTGCCCATGAAATTATTTCCAAAAGCTTCTCTGGTCATGGTGGACCTTCCAAAATTTTCTTGGATTTTTCTAATCAACATGCTAATTTCCATGATTATTTTAAGGAAATAATGTGTAAAAACTTAAAAAATATGGATCTCTGTCTAGGAACCTCCTATGACTTTGGAAAAAACAGATGATGTTCCCCTTGACAAAGGCCATGCCAAAAATTCAAGCTATGGTGATAAGTCTACATGCATGGAGAATTAAAACATTCAAATTAGTGTTTATTTAATTAAAAAGAAAATATCCATCACATGGACTTAAAATTATTTCCATATTGTTCTCCTCTATTCACTGAGCAAGAAGGTATTTTTATTTTATTTTTGTGATTTTTCTATACAAAGTTATGAATTTTTGAAGTTAGGGGTATTTAAATAAATAAGAAAAATCCCTATTTATCTATTTAAATAGCACATGCTGACTAGATCCTAGGCAGCTCCGAAGGCACGCGTGGCGCGCTCTGGTTGGACGCCGCCATCCACGTAGCTGCTGACTCGGCCCACGGTTTACGTTTCGAAGCACTATTCAGCTTGATCTCCTCCGTCCATTCGATACACGCTTGATCAAATGGCTCCCCGTCATCGTCCCCGATAGAATGATCATGTGACCGTCCACACTAAAACCATAAGATTTCAGCCTAGACTCAACCAAATCACTTCAGGTTTGATCTTATGGAGTTGTCTAAGTGAGACCAACACATCTATACGGTAATCATGCAATTAAATTAAGCTTAATCAAATGTAGAATCAAAATAGGCTCGGGAGGAAGATAATTTTTATACCTTTGCTCTGAGAAGTGAAGCTTCAATCAGAGGGTCTTGGCACGTTTGTTAAGGTCCAAAGAGGTTAGGGATTAAGCCTTTTGCTGTGGTGTGAGGCATGAGTAGGAATTCAATCACGGCCGGATTTGGTTGTTAGTCTAGAGCTATGGTAGAGGCTCTGTGGAAGGGAAATTTTGTGGGGCTTTGGCTTCTTTCAATGTTGTGAAGGTGTGGGTAGATTTAATTTGAGTTTGGTGAGTGTGGAGGTGTAATGAGCTCTGTCCTGGTTTCCGACAAGGTTTCAAGCTCAAAATTGAACTCCGACAGTGGAAATTGGTGAGGGAAAGTAGTTGGGATGCACTGAGGGGATCTTAGGAAGCTCTGTGGTCAATATGGCGAGGTATTTCTAAGAAATTTTTAGCACTTCTTGACATGGCTGTAGGAGGTGGTTTTTATAAAAATGGCTAAGGGGTGGCTGTCATGGTCAATTAGAGGGTGTAATGTGGAACTTAGGTGGAGGGCAGAGCAGCTCTATAATTCAATTTGGCTGAGCTGGCCCCTAGGTTTGATTTGGGTGAAGCTTTATGGGGGTGGCTCTCGGTTTGGCCATTTTTCGGCCACTAGGCTGGACGGCCAGCTGGCTAGGGGGAGGTGGCTAGGTGCTCAGGGCATCCAGAGGAATCCATCACAACAATTTAAAGCAAATGTGTTCTGATTTGGCAAGGATATCTTAAGCATGTGTATTTTTGGGAATAAGATCCCTTAATTTGGGGTACCTTTGGTCCATGGCTTATTTTAGGTGGTTAGATGGGTTTTTGGCTCATTCTTAGGAGTCAACTAATGGTTGAGGTGGAGTTAATTTGGTTGTTTTAGGGTGGTTGGGTCAAATTTAGTGCATGGGTTCAATGTGGGTTCAAGTGATCAAAGTTTAGGTTTGGGCTAGGTTAGCCATGAAAAATGACCCAAATAAATGTTGAATTTGGTGTGGATGATCATAATGAATAACTTTGGTGAAGGATGGAAGTGGTTTTGGGCTCAATTGAAGGGTCAATTTCAGGAAATCATGAATTTTAATCAAGTTGGTCATGTTGGGCTAGGCTTGGGTCTATGTTGAGCTAGCCTTGGGATAACTCCAAATTAATTATTGTAAATGGTCAATAGGGACCCCATGAAGATTTTTCAACATTAATTGGATGCCAATTTGGGGGTTAAGGCAACCAATTGGGTGAAATTTGGAGACTTGGCTAATTTGGCGCTAAATTAGGGTATTTTGGATTTAGGCCAAAATTAAATGGATTTAAGGCTTCAACAAGGCCAATTTATGGTTGATTTTGATGTATAAGAATGTTATAAAGATTTTTCAACATTGATTGGGGTCAATTGACTAGGCTATGAGTTCAATTTGGTGGGCTTAGGTTATGTGATCAAAATTGGGGTTTAACCTATACAAAAAATTGGGCTCAAATCATGGGCCAATTAAGCTTGGATTTGGTCTAGTTTGGCCATATCAAAAGTAAATTTGAGTTTAGGATCAAAATTGTGGTAAATTGAGATCAATTTGATGGACATTTGAGTTGAATTTCGGGAAATTTAGGCCTTTAAAGGGCAATTTGGGGGTTTTGATCAAAGATGGTCAAATTGGCCAAATTGGGTCATGTGATAGTTGAGGAAAATGAAATTGGGATTATTTGGGAGGTTTTGATAATTTTTGGGATTTTTTGAATTTTTTGGAATTTTTTGGCCCAAGAGGGGTATTTTGGTAATTTAGCCAATTTGGGTGTTTTCAAGGTGTTTAAAATGATTTTTTAACAAGTTTGGGTATTTTGGCTAGATTTGGAGATTTTTTTGCCAAATTTGAGGTCCCAAGGGTATCTAGGTAGTTTGGGGAATTTGGGGCAATAGGGTAGGTTGGGCATCTTAGTAGAGTTGGAGCACCAACCACCATTAATAAGCCATGGACCAATATAAACCTCATTTTGGGTCCTAATGGGTTTAGGGAACCACCTACAGGAGTCTCTCAGAAGTATCAAGGAACCAGAGCCTAGAAATTCTGGGTTTAGGGTAGTGAGTGATTGTGAGTGCAAACAGGTGCGTTAGCCCTAGACTAACACCCAGAGTCAACCCTAAGGTCCAGCAATCCTAAGGGTGACTCATCTTGAGTTTCCCCCATAGTGACCCCACTTACCAAGTGCTAGAGGTTAGGACCCATATGTGGAACTTCAATTTGAGCAAAGAAGAGATTGGAATTTCTAATGGTGAGGGTCTCATGTCTAGTTTTCTAAGAATAGTCAATAAGAAAGTCCTATGGCTAGACCTTAGGCTACTATAGAGGAAAAAATAAACCTCAACCAAAAGTGAGGTCAACCAATAGACCCCCAATAGGTGTGGTGTGCTGGGCAAGCACATCGCTCGTATTGGCGTTGACCGACGAGATCAACAAAAACCAATACAAATTCCTAAGTCAATAAACCCGAAAATATGTGGTAGAATTGTGTGTGTGATTTGTTTTCGCTGGGGAAATTAGTGGGTGCATATTTGATCAAGTCAAGGAATAGGGACTTTCATTGGGGATTGGAGAGTAGATTTTGAGTTATGAAATTTCAAAAATTTCTAGAAGATGGGGATTAGTACGCAAGTGTTGACCCCAAGGTGGGAATTAAAATTTAGGTATCAATTCCAAAAGGATAAGAAGAGTTAGAATTTAGGTATCGACCTCAACAAATGAGAATCAAAATTTAGGTTCTGATCCAAAAATGAGACTTGAAATTTAGGTATCAATCTCGAAAAGAGAGTCAAAATTTAGGTATCGACCTCGAAAGGTGAGAATCAGAATTTAGGTACTAATTCAAAAATGAGATTTGAAATTTAGGTATCAATCTCAAGAAGAGAGTCAAATTTTAGGTATTGATCTCAAAAGGTGAGAATCAGAATTTAGGTACTAATTCAAAAATGTGAATTGAAGCTTAGGTATCAATCTCAAGAAGAGAGTCGAAATTTAGGTATCGACCTCAAAAGGTGATAATCAAAACTAAGGTACTAGTTCAACAATGTGAATTGAAGTTTAGGTATCAATCTCAAGAAGAGAGTCGAAATTTAGGTATCGACCTCAAAAGGTGAGAATCAGAATTTAGGCACTGATTCAAAAATGTGAATTGAAGTTTAGGTACCAATCTCAAGA
>NEWO01001886.1:11236-22881 GCA_003013225.1 Phalaenopsis aphrodite
GAAAGATAGAGAAAACTACTCAGCACTCATGGGGAAAACACAACAAAACTCAGAATTCATATATAAAATCATAGTCATACCAACTACAACAAGTAAATAACTTATCTCTAATTTCTCCTCAAGAACACTCCTCGAAGTTCCTTTGAATCTCTTCTTTTCTTTACAACACACATAATTCCTTTTCGAAGTAGCAAGGAGGAAGAAATCTCTCACTTTCCCTCCACACTTACAATATCTCGAAGAAATCCTCATAATTGTTACACAGTAATGGAAAATCTATACACTCTAGGACCTCCCTAACTTTCTGCCAAAATGTTATTTTAAAGTTGTGGATGAGCTTTCCCAAGAGTTTCCTATGCATCCCTTCAAAATTTGGCCTTATCCAAAGTTTGAGTAAGCATAACCATCGATCTCACCGTCAGCGGCCTCGAGGGCGCCGTCGGCGGGCTTCTGAAGAATTTTGTTCTGTAGTCTCGAGAAAAACTCGCCGTCGGCAGGGTCGAGGGCACCGTCGGCAGCCTAGTTTAAATCTTCACATTTTGGTCCTTTTCACTCCAAATTCGCTCCTTTTTGCATCGTTTTCCTCCAATGACCCTAATTCGTCATTCCTGCAACAAAATATCAAAAATACCTTTCTTTAAAGTGCGATATCCTTAAAAACAGTATAAAATATGTATTTAAATCACAACATATTTTCCTTTAGTCAAACTTCCATCCAACACTTAATTACTGATCATTTTAAGAAGAAAGATAAAGAGAACTACTCAGAATCCATGGAGAAAACAAAACCACACTTTAGTTTAAAAGTAGAAATCATTGTCAATCCAACAACAAGTCTCAATCTCAACTAAAACCAAAAGTAGTCTAAAACAAGAGATACAAACTTATCTTAGGTCATCCACCAAATTCTTGAAGTTCCTTTGAATATCTTCTCTTTTACAAAACCATCAATATAAAACTAAAACCAAAAAGATAAATATGTGGTGTTTGAAAATCTCTCTAACTAACTCCTCAATTTTAGAACTTTCAAAACTTTCCCAGCACATTCAGGACACCTTTTAAAGTCTCAATCTTCCTTCTTTTATAATTCATAAAAAAGGTGCCTTGGTATCTCTTCAAAAGGTGTCTTGATTTGATGTATTTCTCCAAGAGATGAATCCTTTCGCAATAATTTTCATCCATGTTGGTTGTAACCACCTATTAAGCCAATAGCTGCCTCAAAAACCTCTTTAAATTTTGTAAAAATTGAATTTACAAATCCAATAACTACCATTGGCGCTTAAGCACAGGGCCTATGGTGCTTAAGCGTGGCCTCCTCTATTTAACTGGTACTTAAGAGTCGGATCTAGCGCTTAGACGCCAAAACTCTTTTGGATATTTTTTACCTATTTGCACCAAATTTGATCCTTTTTCACTCCTTTAAGCATTTTTCACTTTTACATGTACCTGAAAGAAAAACACAAAAATACCTTCATTAAAGTGCAATATCACAAAAAATACGTATAAAAACGTGTCTAAAAACACTTTAAATTTTAGACGTATCAAAATCCCCCAAACTTAAAATATTACTTGCTCTCAAGTGACACTTCAATCTTTAAAACTAAATATGTATGATATGCATATGAGTTTCTTTAGGAGTAGTTAAAATTTAGATTTAGAAATATAGTAGTCCAATTTAGAAAAAATATTTAGTAAATGAGACCAACTTAAAGTTTAGAAAGTTTTAAGGTTAAGAAAGATGAAAATATGAATTCCTATCGAATTTAGAAATATTGTAAGTCTTCCAAATTTAGAATTTAGATCTTTTATTATCTCCACTTAAAAAATTTTATTAAGAATAATTATACTTACTATATTATATCTATAAGCCTAAGATTTTCTCAAGTCTTATACCTTAAAAAGATCAAATATTGAACCAATTTTTTATTAGGCACTAATCCTCAAGCTTCTCCTCCCTTATATTTTTTTCTTTTTCTTTTTCTTTATATTTTTCTCTTCTTTTTTTCTTTTTCTCTTTTTCTTTTCTTTTCTTTTTATGCAAGAATTATTCTATCTGGATAGGCCTTTAATAATTTTAAATTCTGCTTTTCCTTTTCTAAAGTAAAGTCTTATTACAAAACTTTTACTTATAAACATAATAATAGCTTTGAAAATAATTTTTAATAAAAGAAATTTAAGTATTAAATATAAAAGTCTTAATTTCTAAATTTTCAAAAATACAATGTTTCTTACTCATATTAATCATCTTCTACACTAAAAACTTTTAACTTAAAGTTTTCTTCATTACTAAAAATTTCAACTAAATTCTCTTACTCATTTCTAAAATCAAATTTTACTTCCCTAATATAACTTCATCTGCATGATAAATTTTTCTTTTCAAATCAAATTCACTTGTAGTTCATTTGAGAACAAATAAAATTAAAGCTTTTAAAATATTTTTCATTCTCCCCAAACTTAAATTTTTAATAGATTAAACAGTTTAGCATCAAATATATATAAGCAGGAATGAAAATAAAAATAATATGCTTACAGGAATTTTTATATCCTAATGATACAAGTATAAAACTAAAAATAGGAGTAAAATTAATTTTGATCAAATTTTCTAATATTTTCCTTTCAATTCAACATGTAGAGATTCAATAAACTTTTAAATAGTGGGTATAAACATAAAATCAAACTAACACACTAGCCTAACTTCACATTCTCAACATAAGAACAAACTCACAAACATGATAAAAGAAAAATACAAGGTAGCAGTTTTCTAAGTATCAAATTTATGATTTACGCTAGCAAGATTTTCAACTTTACAAAAGGCATAGAATTAAGTTAAGTTATAAACTAACTAAATCACAAAGCTCACAATAGTCACCACCCTAGAATTTAAAAAAAATATACTAACTAACACAAACATTACAATACAATTAAAAATAAAAGTCTCACACATCACAATGTCTAAACAAGTATACAAACATATAAGTCTCAAGTCCAAAACATGAAAACACATTACATCACAATTCTCACTTAAACATAAAAGTCCAAACCACATTACATAGTTCAAATCAACACATAGACGCAAATGTAACAAGCTTAGACCACATAGTTCATATCATATTACAAAATTAAAAATAAATCTCTCAGTTCTACTTCTCATCCTCTGAATCACTGTTGTCCCAAACTTTTGCAAGCTCATAATCAGGGTATCTAGAATATGTAGGAAATTTCACTCCTTGGTTACCCTAATGAGGCTCACCAATGATGAGTGAAATTTCTCTTCATAATTACTTTTCCTCCTATTATACTTATCATTATGATATGCAAAATGCTCTAAATTTTGTACCTTATCAGTGGTATAGTTAATATTATCCATCATCCTATGCAATAAATGATCTTAGCTATTAGTAGACTCACCTCTAGAGGTAGAAGCATGTGAGGTAGATGGTCTAGATGTAGAAGTAGCAGAGGTAGAAGCAGCAGACGTCTCCATTCCATAACTTCTAGAAAATCCTCCTCTACAGCCAAAAATAGAATGCTCAGAATAAGTCTTCACATTCACCTTAGTGATGGGCTTTAGAGGTAACAACAGTTCCTCCCAGCTATCATTTTTAACTTCAGAATGCTTACACAAAGAAAAGATTAAGAAAACAAATCCCATACCTGTAGTAGTAACTATAGTGGTAGAATTGATGATAGTCTGACAAATCAAAGCTCTTATGTTGAGGAGCACTCTTTCCTAGATACAATAATTTGACGTTGCTCTCTCTCTAATCACTTGACCGAGATGATTTTTTGGTAGCAGACGAGCAAAAATAAAATAGTGTAAGGCTTTTGAAGGTGCACATAACTTTGAAGTTGGGAAGTTGTCTCTTCTCTCATTAGTGATCTTCCAAAGTCCTCTTTCAATAGTCAAGTAAGAAATAATCTCATCTAACTCTGCTTCAGTCGCACTATAATTTGCATAAAGATATAATATATAAGGTGGCAGATGACAAAATAAGTTGATTACCTCCGGTGAAAAACGTACCAACATTCCTCAAACCATTGTCTTCAGCTTCACGGAGGTTTGCACAGAACTCCCTAACAATAGAAATAACTGTCATAGTAGAGAAATAGCAGAATAGTTCCTACTGTCGGCGAATGATCAAATCCTCTACATATCCACATGAATTCCTAAAACAACACTCCTGAATCAGTTTTCATGATTGCAATGCATCAGTGTACCGATGTTGAGACTTCAAACTAACAAATTTACTCGAATCGAAAGGGCTCTTTCCTTTGCTCCTCTTCATTCTTGGTGCCATTCTACAAATTTTATAAATTCCAAACATAACTTAAATAATCAAGTCTAAATTACTAAACTAAACTTCTAAAGTATAAACTACACTTTCCACGCAATTTTCATAGATCTTTTTTCTCATTTTTCACCATGAATAATAAATTTTCTAATTTCTCCAAATGTGCTCAAAATACATAGTGAAAATCCAAAATTTTTTCATAGAAGTAAAGCTCTTACCTCAAGGAACTTAGATCTAGGAAATTTCACTTGATTACACCAAGAAATCTTCACTTTAGAGGTGCTCTAGCATTTCAAAATTATGATTTTGAGAGGTTAAAGGTGATAGGAGGCGTAAAAATGGTGATTTTCAGGCCAAAATTTCACTTTTAACAGTTCATGAATCGGTTTTCGTGAACCGGTGCTTAAGCGCCTGCCTCTTCGGTTGGTTCGCACTTAAGCATAAGATGTGGCGCTTAGGCACCAGTGCACGATTTTCAAGAATTTCAAACTAAAGTAAAGTGCAATATTTGCCTAAGTAAGCCACCGCTAAATGGTCTCACAACACTTAAATGACTATTTTCAACTTCCTATAACTCCACTCTCTCTCAAAATTCTCCGAAATAACTTTTCAATTCAAGGCTAAAAATAACACAAATTTTCACACAAACAAACTTATATTAATTCACAAACAAGTGCAAAAACCTTTAAACACTTAATTCTCACTCCAAATAGACTTGGATGAGAAAATTTCCCTAAATACAACTACACAACGATCATTTCACAATTAAACACATATAAGAAGTCATAAATACTAAAAATAAGACTTAAACACTAAACCAATTGAAAAAAACAACTTCTAACACATAACATCTAACACTAGAATTAATTCTATTCTTCATTCAAGGCAACAAATTCCTTTCTTTCAATAGTCTCTCCTGGAATATAGAGTTGATAAAATGAACGGTGGTGACGAGCTCTGATACTATCTTCTTCAATCCACTTCTTTTTATGAACATCGCCTTATCTGCTTCCTCGATATAACTTGTATGGCTAAATTGCATCTTCAATTGCCATCCAATATTCTCTAGATGTGCATGCAACTCAAGTACCTTGGTCTCCAATAAAGTCATAGTATTCTAAATTTTGTTAATCTTCTCTGATATCACTTCAACAATAACTGCTAAGAAACTATTATACATCTCTTGTGCACTTTGACTAATGAACCTCTTCCTCATAGATTCTTGATTCTTCTTCAAATCCATCACCCATGAAGACATTTTTTCTAAATCTCACTTTCTCTTAGAATTTTAGGGCTAGAAATGATCTGGGGTGAAATTCCTTCACAAAACCCTTCTATTTATAGGCCTAAATTCTTCCAATAACTCCTAGACACATTTAAAAACTACCTTGGCAAGTTTTACACACTAATTGGTGGTTAAGCCTTCTAAAATATTAATTTTGCACATGTGTTTAAACTGCCGCGCTTAAGCGTCGGATCTGGCGCTTAAGCGCCAGTGCACATTTTTGCACTAGTCAACTTAAAATCCAAATTCTCATTCTAACATGTCTTAGTCACTAAATAAACTCTTTAATTATTTACTAACACATAATACTTTCAAAAATATTACCCCAATTTTCTTAATCACACACAAAACAATAATTAAAATAAAAACACTCTAATAACTATGGGTTTCCTCCCACAAAGCGTTTGGTTTTACGTCATCAACCTGACGTAACCAGTGCTTATTCCGGTTGACCTAACATCATTACATCATTAATTTTATGCCAATCCCCTATAAAATAAGGTTTCAGTCTATGTCCATTAACTTTAAATATTTTCTCAGACTTACGATCTTTAATATCCACAGCTCCATAAGGATAAACTTTTTATCACAACAAATGGGCCCATCCACCTGGACTTAAGTCTTCCTGGAAATAATCTTAACCTTACATTAAATAGCAAAACTTGTTGCCCTGGTTGAAAATTTTTAGTAAGAATCCTTCGATCATGCCACATCTTCATCTTTTCTTTATAAATCTTGGCACTCTCATAAGATTCATTCCTTATCTCTTCAAGCTCATTTAATTGCAATAATCTTTTCTCACCAGCTTCTTTCAAATTATAATTTAATTCTTTAATTGCCCAATATACTTTATGCTCAATTTCAACCAGTAAGTGACAAGCTTTCCCAAATATTAGCCTATATAGGGACATTCCTATAGAAGTTCTGTGTGCAGTCCTATGAGCCCACAAAGCATAGTCGAGTTTGACTAATGAATCCATTTTTATTGGATTCACATATTTTTCCACAATTCTTTTAATTTCTTGATTCAATAATTCAGCCAAATCACTTGTCTGAGGATGATAAGCAGTAGTAATCCTATGATTTATATGATATTTCTTTAATAACTTCTCCATTATGACATTTTTGAAATACTTCCCCAATCAGTAATGATAACTCTCGGCATCCCAAATCTACAAAATATGTTCATTTTGAAAAATTTTGCTACACTTTGAGCATCACATTGAGGTAAAGCAATAGCTATCCATTTGGTTACATAGTCCACTACTAACAAAATATATAAATTTCCAAAAGATGGTATAAATGGTCCCATGAAATCTAATCCCCAAACATCAAATATTTCAAGTTCTAGCATATAATTGAGGGACATCCCTTTTCTTCTAGAAATATTTCTTACTCATTGACATCTATCACAAGTTTTGATATAAGCATTAACAACTCTAAAAATTGTAGGCCAGTAGAATCCAGATTGTAAAATTTTGTATGTTATTTTATCAACACCAAAATGTCCCTCAAAATTTATTCCTTTCCTTGTTTATATAAAAATGAGTCATCACAAAAACAAGTCTTAGCTTCAGAAATAAATTTTCTCTTTTGTTGGTATGTCATTCCATAGGGTATAACATCGCTAACAATAAAGTTCACAATGTCGGCATACCACGGAATAGGCCACTCATTAATAGTGAACAATTTTTCATCTCGAAAATGTTCATTAATTTCTTTTTCAAAAGAGAATGATTTTTCTAACTCAAGCGTGAACAAATGATCAGCAATTTGATTTTAAGTCCCTTTTTGATCTACTATTTCAAAATCAAATTCTTGCAAAAGAAGAATCCATCTTATAAGTCTAGGTTTAGCATCCTTCTTTTTCATTAAGTTCTTAATAGCAGAATGATCAGTATGCACTACACAATGAGTTTCAATTAAATATGATTTAAATTTATCAAAAGCATATACTATTTCTAATAACTTTTTTTTTAGTTTTTGTATAATTAATTTGAGTTTCTTTAAAATTTTTACTAGCATAGTAAATTACTTTAAAAATTTTATGATATCTTTGTGCTAAAACAACTCCTATAGCATAATCACTAGCATCACACATCAATTCAAAAGGTTTTCCCTAGTTTAGTGAAACTATAATTGGTGCAGTGATTAATTTTTCTTTTAATAAATTAAAAGCTTTTAGGCATTCCTCATCAAAATTGAAAATTTCATCTTTCTCCAGTAAATGGCATAAAGGCTTAGTAATCTTTGAAAAGTCTTTAATATATCGTCTGTATAATCTGACATGTCTTAAAAAAACTCCCAAGTTCCCTTACATTTGTTAGATAAGGTAAATTAGCGATCAGTTGAATTTTAGCAGGATTTATTTCCATAACATTTTTTAATATTTGATAACCTAATATAGTTCCTCCTGCTACCATAAATTAATTTTTTTCCCAATTAAGGACTAAATTTGTTTCTTCATAACGCTTGATAATTTTAGATAATTATTCTAAACATGAGTTAAATGAAGTTATAAACACTAAAAAATCATCCATAAATACTTCAATCCCTTTTACAATTAAATCATAAAAAATTGTCATCATACATCTTTGAAATGTAGCAGGGGCATTACATAAACCGAAGGGCATCCTTCTAAAAGAAAAAGTACCATAAGGACTGGTAAAAGTTGTTTTCTCTTGATCCTCAAGAGATATATGTATTTGGTACATAAACCAAAGGGCATCCTTCTAAAAGCAAAAGTACTAAAAAAACTGGTAAAGGTTGTTTTCTCTTGATCCTCAAGAGATATATGTATTTGGTGACAACCAATATATCCGTCCAGAAACCAAAAGCAATTATGCCCAGCTTGTCTATCCAGCATTTGATCTAGAAAGGGTAATGGAAAACGATCTTTCACGCCACAAAATAGCTGGAAAATTTGAGCCAACTTGGGAGGGTCCATTTGTCATTGAAAAGGTCTACACATGAGGAGCCTATCAGTTAATGAATTTCCAAGGAGAAAGACCCATGTTACCAATAAATGGACGATATCTGAAAACCTATTACGCAACCTGATGTTGCTTGACTCTACTTGCTTTGAAACTTTGAAACTTTAATCATTTTGTGGTTATCTATGTGACCAAATGGCTATGACCGGGTCCAAATCTTGTAATTAACCTCAATATAATGAAAATTTTGAGAAAGAAATTTTAAACATCAAATTTTCTCCTTTCCACTTTTGAGTATAATGTTCCACAAAAATTTAACAAAACTCATACATAAAGTAAATGATTCATTTCACTAAAATAAGCTAAAATTCACCTCAATAAATACTTTTTTTGTTCTTGTTTATGACAAGTTTCGGCCCACTGGCATTTTTCCTTTCGTATGCAAAAAATGTCGGGACATAGGCTGATCTTTGCTTTCAAGGATGGCTAGACCCTTGCACTAAATGAGGAGATGGCATCGTAGGGTGGTACCATAGATTTCAACATAGATTTTAACCAGGTTGACATGGACTACGAAAGTCCTCTCATGGATGTAGTCAGCTGCAAAGAGAAAGAGGGATTGCTTTCACTACTAAGGGTGACTGCTAAAGATGATGTATCAGACAAAGGCAAGAGCATGATAATAGAGTAAGATCTGATGAAAGGGCCCAGCCGTCTGCCCTCCATGATAGCTACATCAGTCGGGGGACTAATAGCTGCCAATAATGAAAGACTGTCAAGTACTTCGCTTCGCAGGATGCAATGCAGGAACACTAACTACAAGAAGTAGAGAGATTTTCTACGACAAGAATGCAGACGTCAGAGAGAGACGAACCACTTGCTCACCCCTATTCATGAGGGGCATATTTATGATCTAAACCTGAAAGAAAATTCTGCTAGCCTAGCCACTACGGATGAAGAACCAAGTTATGTGATAAGGGCATATACAATTTTAGTTTTAGACGTTTTATGCAAGGGTTTCCCGACGTGCAACGTTGAAATACCGACCGAGACATCAGCCACGGGCGCATTTGTAGAATGTTTGCATTGCAATGTTCTTTATTTACAACGTTTCAGCAAATTGGAAGAGTATACCTCAAGCACTGAAGGGTCTCAGACTTCAAATTTTATGATTGATGAGCCATACGTCCCACTGGGGACAAATCAGTATGTACCATGGAGCCCAGGGTCATACATGCCGCTAGATGCCGAGTCTCATGTTCCGAATCAACCAGTGTCGGTTTGGGTTCCTATCAATGCTCGAAGGGAGGAATGCCCGCAACAGCTATCGACCCCTAATATGATGGAGTACTACAAGATAAGTTAAGTAAAATAAAAGAGAATTTGAATTTTACGAAGAAGTTCAAAGTCATATTGGAAGGCCTGGAGCAGTATACCAGGATCTTATCCAAGAGTGACGAAAGAAACATTCTGGAATGCATCTTTGATTTGAGAGATAAAGGCCGAGTGGGCCTCCTCATGGAAAGAACATACTCTAAGCTGAAGAAATGGATGAGAGGAAAAGGGAGAATCGCCTTTCAGTGCAGCTGTTGTTATAACTTCACAAATGACAGACAAGGCAGTCCTCGTGGGATCCTCATACACGACCAAGTAGATCCATTACCACCAATGATAAATTGGATGATGAAAATAATTGTCAAATGGAGTATTTTGTCTGCAACCTGCATTCTAAATAATTTTATTATCAACATCTATGAAAAGGGTGATTGCATTCCTCCACACGTTGATCATCATGATTTTGTAAGAGCCTTCTGCACGGTCTCATTTTTGAGTAAGAACAATATTTTATTTGAGAAAGAAATCGTTATCGTCGACTCTGATGACTTAAGAGGTTTTATGGAGATTCCTCTACTAGTCGGTTCAGTGCTCATTCTTAAAGGAAACAGTACAAATGTTGCCAAACATTGCATTCGAGGGGTACAACACCATAGGGTGTCTGTGACTTTCCGCAGGATGGATGATAGCAAAATACCATATGGATTCTAGCTGGACTTGGGAGTGCAAGAGCTACTCCCATACGAGCAATGAGAGGGTTGTACCTCTAAGTACATGTGAAGGGAACTCTGAACCTGGAGCATGACTAAGAAAGTCTACTTGATCTGGAGCTCGTCGTACCTGGTACAGATGGTCAGAGGGTTCACTTTTTTATATATAACAACATGATATGTATCTGATATACTCAGCCTAAAATGTATTCATGACATGAGATGTTCTGAATTTATTTTAACATGGACTATATATTGTACCTTTTTAAGGTGTCAGCCTATGTTCGATCTGTAACATCTTTATTGAAGCAGAGTAATGGAATTTCTCTCAAAAATGTGCCTTTTTTGTCAGTTGTCTTTTTGTGTGATGGATGAAAGCCACGAACCACACGCTAGTTCAAAATTTCAATGAATAAAGAACGAAACAGCAAATCTTTAACAATAAATAAAATTTAAATAAAAATAATCACAAATGAATAAACAACAAAAAAAATTTCTTTTGAAAGTCAACCAACAAAATTAAAACTTTAAAGACATATTTTGAAAAATTAAATGTGATAAAAACAACAAAAAAATAAAATGAATCTATTGAGTGGATTCTCTCATTTTCAGAGTTTCTTACTCTTTGTGTGTGCAACACAATCATCTTTATCTGCATTAACTCTCTTCACATCCCCGCAGAATTTCACATTCTACACAAAACGCCACAAAGCTCTACAAATCTTCTTAAACAAAATCAACCTTTTCAAATGACACATTTCTGCAAATTCAACATCACAAACTCTCTACACTATTTTCATATGACTCTCAATACCCAAATTTTGACTCCCCATAACCGAGGATCGGTGTGAGGCCCCCTTCAATATATGTTAAGGCTTCCGATTCCTTCAAATTTAAATCCTCCGAGGATCGGTGTGAGGCCCCCTTCAATGGATGTTAAGTCTTCTGATTCCTTTAAATTTCAAATTCTCCGAGGATTGGTGTGAGGCCCCCTTTAATGGATGTTAAGGCTTCTGATTCCTTCAAATTTCAAATTCTCAAAAGATCAGTGTGAGGCACTCTTTAATGGACGTTAAGGCTTATGATTCCT
>NEWO01001887.1:38871-56288 GCA_003013225.1 Phalaenopsis aphrodite
TTTATGCTTAATTAAACCAATGTTAGGAAGGTTTAATTAGTTTAATTAGGTCTAATTAGGGGTTAGACCTAATTATGGTTTGGAGATAATTAAACCTAATGTAAGTAAGGTTTAATTATATTAATTAGGTCTAATTAGGCATTAGAACAAATTATGGTTTATGGTTAATTAAACCTATTGTAAGTAAGGTTTAATTAGATTAATTTAGTCTAATTAGGGGTTAGACCTAATTATGGTTTATGGTTAATTAAACCTAATGTAAGTAAGGTTTAATTAAGTTAATTAGGTCTAATTAAGGGTTAGACCAAATTATGGTTTATGGTTAATCAAACCTAATGCAAGTAAGGTTTAATTAGATTAATTAGACGTAATTTGGGCTAAGTCTACTTATGGTTTAAGTTGATTAAGCCTAATGTAAGTAAGGCTTAATGAGGTTAATCAGATCTAATTAGGGTTACACCTAATTGAGGTTTATGGTGTTAAACCTAATTTAATTAAGGTCTAACGGAATTTAATTAGGCCTAAATGTGGTTTAGACCTAATTAGGGTTTATGATGTTAAACCTACTGTAGTTAAGGTTTAACTAAAATTTAATTAGGTGTAAATTGTGGTTTAGAATTATTTAGGGTTTTGTTGAGTTAAACCTAATGTAGTTAAGGTTTAACTATATTGTAATTAGAACTAAAGATGGTTTAAACCTAATTACAGTTTATGGAGTTAAACCTAATGTCGTTAAGGTTTAGCTAGGTTTAATTAAGCCTAAATGTGGTTTTAGACCTAATTAGGATTTATGATGTTTGGGTTCAGCTAAATGGAACCTAAGTGCCATTTTTTTGTTTACCCTGGATTCAAATTAAGTCTAGGTTTACTAGACTTGAATGTTTTGTCATTTTGAGTCTATGAGGTTAGACTCAATGATCTCTGAGAAGATGGTTAGACCCTATGTCATTCAGGTCTAAAGATCAGGGTTTGGTCAACCCTATATGTCATAAAGGCTAATTTCCAAGCCTAAAGAAGTCTAGGGTTAAATATGTAATTTTAAATTTTACAATTTTGACCCTAGAGATGAAATGTCATTTTTAAATTTGTAAATGGTTTAAAATTTGTGATTTTAGAGTTCAAAAATGTCACTTTGAGTTTCTTAACCATTACAAATTTTAATTTCTAATTTCGTTAATTTTTATAATTATTTTAAGAATAATTATAAATTTTGAAAGAAAATTAAGAAATTGATGTCTAGAGAGTTTTCTGGCCTTGGGAAAATTATGAAAAATTACTAAGGACTTAAAGATAGTTCCCTAAAATTTTTAGAATTTTTAAATTATAAATAATTTTTAATAATTAAATTAGTCCAGAGAGTAGATAATTTATTAAAAATTAAATATAATTTGTTAAATTCTAATTTTAAGTCCAAAATATTCTACTTACTCTCCTGAGTTCAGATGTATTTTTGTTTTATTTTTGTGATTTGTGTGTGTCAAGATATCAATTTTTGAAGTTTTTAAGGTTTTTTTTTTAATTAAACCCTAAATTAAACAAAAATGCCTTATGTTGTCGTGTGTCCTCGTACCCCTTGAAACGTGTTTGATCTGCTATGGAACTTAGGCTCTGTTTGGCGCAGTTGTAGCTGCGCTGCCCCAGGAAGCTGCTGCGAGGAAGTAGCTGCGGGAAAATTGGCTGTCTGTTTGGTACAACTGTGTGAAATCAGCTGTCGGGCAGCTGCTTATGGAAAAAAGACTATACTGCCCATGTTTGGTAAAACTGTTTAAAAGAGAGTATAACGATCATATTTTTGGAACTTCAGTAGGCCCCCAAAGTGTTAACAACTTCTGTATAAGAATAAGAACGCATATGGAACACAATTTTATTTATTTACATATCTAACACATATGGAACACAATTTTATGTATATATCTATGGAATCAATTATTATATAGAGTAATTTTATGTATTAAATAGTGTTGTAATAAATACAAATTAAAGAAATATTCTAAAATTATATTTTAGTTTATAGAATGGATATCTTAAAAACATCGAACCGAACATAAATACAAATTATATGTAATAACTTTTCACAAATCAAGATGAATGCTTAACAAATCCAGCTTAATAGCATACATCTCTGAAGCACCATCAAAAGGAATCCTGCTCAACATTGCAATGAATTTCATCTATGATGGATTTCATTGGCATTGTCCAATCCAAAACAAAATTCTTGGAAATAATAATGACTAATTTTCAGAGCCCTTAGTTGCTCCAGTACCATTGCAGCAAAACAACGCATTACGTCCTATGTGAAAACTTATAAAGCAGTCCTTTCATGGTGAGTTCCACATCAGAGAGAACCATGAAGAGGAAAACTAAAGTAGAAAAGTATGAGAGAAAATGGCGAGAAGCAATGGTGAAACTCATAAAGGAGCTGTAGCAAAATTATAAGAGGTTCATTGGTGAAATTCTTTGAACTAGACAATCATGACCTCCACTTAGGCGATCGTCAAATTTTAGGAAGATTTACATACAAGCCACTTAATTCTTATGTATCCACATATCTAACACCTAAACTTCAATTTTTACAAAGTATATGCCACCATACTACTTAATTTTAGGAAGATTTACATACATACCATCTTGCCCATCAGCATAAAGTAAAGACAACTGCATACATAAAACTTAAACATTGCTACTTGCAATGAATAGATTTAACCATAGGAAATATCATAAGAAATATGATGTTTAAAAAAAATTAAGGGGCTCTTACATATGCATATTACACAATTCTTACATATTTACATATCTAACACCTAAACATTCATATTTGCATGCATAGCACTCAATCCTTATGTACTTACATATCTAACACAAATTTACTTTTTACATTTATATCACCCAAATTTTTCACATCACATCACATCAGAAATACCACCATTTAACTTTTAAAATGTGAAATACACCTTTCCATGTAAAAGGTGGTGTGCAGTCATCAAGCCGTTTCAGCGAAGGAAGAAATTGCCTCTTTCGTAGTAATTACTGCTCCTTCAGTAAATTCAAGACTGTGAACAAAACCACAAAGGAAACGAAGGATTACTGTCTTATTTCTTATGATAAGATGAGACAAACCAATAGAAATTCATTTTCAGCAAATTCAAGACACTTGCCTGAACCCAATGATTACTGCCTTTATTCTTATGAAAAGTTAAGCAACCGTAATTCAGTTTCAGTACTGCAAAGAAAGTTGCCTGAACTGAAACCCGGTTGGCCGCTGCTGTGCAAATCAATGGCAGCAAAAACTGAAACTCTGAAAGGCAGTGAAGGAAGAAAAATCTGTAGTCCAATGGGTGATGAACTTGCCAGACAGATCTTTGCCTTTTACAAAACCACAAGTTTTTAAGTATGAGGAACTCTGAAACTAAATTCTTCTGCCTGTAAGTTTTTTAAGTATGAGGAACTACAAAATTCTACTAATTTCTTCTCACCGGGTCCTTATTTCTGCTCCCTGAATGTCTCTATTGTCTATCAATTATGTTAAATATCTACTTATGTTTTGCTTCATGAATAGAAAATTTGATTGGGAAAGGAGGAAACAGCAAAGTTTATATTGATTGCCTTCCAAATGGTCATCAAGTGGCTATCAAAGTATCAAAAATTTCTGAAAAATCATCAAGAGATTTTCTTCTTGAGGTAGATATAATCACCAGGCTTCAGCATAAGTGCATCATGTCTTTGATTGGTATTTGTGTTGAAGATCAAATTCCAATCTCTATCTACTCTTTCTGCTGTAGTAACTAAAACTAAATAATAACTCTCAATTACGTGAAACTCTCAATCAACACAAGGAATTAAAACTAAATAATAACTCAAAACCTGCTATAATAAAAATAGTTGTAACAAACTGCCAAACTAAATGCAAAATTATAATGAAAAGTGCCTTCAATAATTTATTTCTTCCCATAAGCAAGTGGAAAATACAAGTCACAAATAGTATTGGTATTAACCTTAAAGGCAATGAAACCTGGCAAGTGTTTTATCCAACTAAGCATGAGAATCTTTTATAATAAAATGTAACTTTGCAAAAATGATAAACCAATGAGAGGAAAGGAAGTCGCAAAAGCACAGATAATCAAAGCATGCATAAACAAGCAAGCATGGAAGAAAAAATAATAAGAAAAAATAATGGTAAAAAATGATAAACCAATGAGATGAAGAAAGCCGCAAAAGCACAGATAGTCAAAGCATGCATAAACAAGCAACCATGGTAGAAAAAATTTTTGGTTTAATTAAAATTGATATTAACTAACCTTTGAATTCAAATTTTAAACAGAAAGAATGTTGTAAAAGGCACCTCTCAAATAAGATTTTTAACTAAACTTTGCTTTTTTACAATTACACCATTCAAATTAGATTTGAATTCAACGGAAGAAGAATTCTGAACTTAAATATTGTGTGGTATGTAAAAGATAAAATTAAAGAAAAGAAAACAACGGAATAGATAAATATGAAGTTGAATAAAAATCAGTGTAGTAATATTTTTAATAATATTCAACTAATAAATTCTCAAATTCTTCATTCATATGCATACTATCTCATCAGTAATTCGTTCTCTCAGCTCTGTCAACTCTCTTGCACCTTCCCCATCTACAGTGAAGGCAATGGAAGTCTCGGTCTCTTATTCTATGAAAGACTGACCTAACTGGTATTCAAATGCTTCTGAAGGCACATTTTCTTCATCTTTTTCCACCAAATAGAGGTCGATATCGCTATGGGAATGATTTCTTCTTATGTAATTATGAAGAGCCATTGTAGCAAAGACAATCTGTACCTGCTTTAAAAATTGGTAGGGAGGCATATCACGGAGTATCACTCATTTCTTTTGCCAGACACCAAAATTCCTCTCAATTACACCACATAGCGATGAATGTCATTTATTAAACATTTCCTTTCTTCCTCGTGTGACGTTACTTGCACGTGCGAAGTCTGGTATGTGATATCTCATATTAGGAAATGACTTTAAATACCCTTGTTGCGATGGGTAACCAGCATCAACTAAGTAATACTTGCCTAATAAATGAAACAATTAGTATGGAGATTCAAGTTGTTATTGGGATCCCAGGTAATATTTGCCTAATAAATTGAACAATTTGTATGAGTTCAATCCCGAGCGTACCTGCAGGTGGATGTGGAAAGTTGTTATTGGGATCCCGTGTTACAGATTTAAAAACTCGACTGTCATGTATGCTGCCCTCCCAGCCAGCCATAATCAAAGTGAAACACATGTTAAAGTCGCAGATGGCCATGACATTTTGGGTAGGGCTACCACAACGGCCAATAAATGCCACCTTATCACTATTTGGGATACGTGCGTCAACATGTGTTCCATCAATCATGCCAATGCAGTCCTACTGAGTAAATGTTAGGTTTGACATATCATTTCTTACCCTTACAAAGTTAAATATAATGCCTCTGAGATAATACCTTGAAAAAGGGCATATATCATGCATCACATGCTATCTCAGTGGGTAGCTGCTCAAACTTAAAATCTGATGGTCTGATGACATGAGAGGACAAGGTAACAAGTGCGCTTAATCCGATTGAGAAATACCTGCTTATTATTTCTAATGAGTGTTGAAATTGCTCCATCACTCCTCATATAGACTCATTTTGGGATAATATGAATAGTGTTATTGCGAGCACCTCATGTAGATTCGTCCTGGAAGATCCATGAAGACCGTGAGATCCTACGAGTAAGTCCAGTAGATCGATAAATATTGCCTGACTCATTCAAAACATATTACAAAAGCGTGTTGGGTGCCCCGCAAGCAACTCTCCAACCCATTTATCGCCAATATAAGAAGATGTCATGCATGGCGATCTATCAATGTACGTGTTATAGTACTCGTACATCAAACATATTGCCGTCAGAAACATCCCTATTCACTTTTTTCTACATGTATCCTTGTGGGTTTCCATCAATCTTCTTCTATTTGCATCCATAGTGATGGGTATTCCTAAATGTTTCCCCTAAACAATTATCATTTATATGAGAGTTGAAGACAATAAAAAAAGTAATGTTTGTAAATAATTAAGAAGGTACAACAGAGTTTACAAGCATAACTCTAGAAAGAAAAAAATAGATAATGCAGTGTAAATGTTCCAGTAATGGAACAAATAAAAATATCAATTGTTTAAACGATTATAAAAAAGCCGAATATATGCCACTCTGCGGGCAGCAAGCATCTGCACAAAGAAATCCCTACGGACTGGATCCTCTAGCAATTCTGCTGCGAACAAATACAACTCTTTATTTGCATAAATTTTGGTTGTAGTACTTAGGATTTCAAGTGCCTCAGTGATAGTGCTTGAATGAGAAGCCTGACATTCAGCTTTGAAATAAGAAACTGTTTCAGATAGCTCGTTTCTGAGGGAAGAAGCACCAGATTTTCTTTTATCAACAACCCTCGGACGTTTGGAACAAAAAATGGTTTCATATTTGCTCTAATCTGGGCTGGGGACGTCAATGAAATCAACTGAACCTCCAGAAGTTCCTAAATTCACGGCATTCCCAGCGAACCCTGTCTCGCTTGGGCTACATGCATAGTTCCTCGTTGCAACCACTCCCCCACACATGCAGTCGAGTTTCTCCTCTAATTCAAGCTCAATTCCAGAAAGATTAAACTTCTTTGCAGCAGGCACCACCTACACAGAAATTGATAAACACCCAATTAGAATAAAATATAATGTTACAGAATGAAGAAGATTACAAACAAAACTCACCGCAAGTCTTTCATCCCACCATTCCTCAGGTGCATCAACTGTTCGCTTCACTGGATCCCAACCAAGACCGGTATAACCCTTTTTCAATTCCTTCCAAATTTTCCATTCCTTCTTCATTTGGTCCCACTTGTTCTTTATTTGTAACCTGTCATATTCCCTGTCTGTACATTCTTTGAAATTTTTGATAATATTTTGCCACCCTTCTTTATTAAAATGGGTCGTAGGTCTATTTCCCCGTTCAATCTCTTTAAGACAAAGATCACAAAATATTATTTTCATATCTTTTTCCCACAATGCTTGGTGTAGCAAGCTCTTTAGGCTTAATATCCATGTTATTACTATAACAAAACAAAGTCATGAAAAACAATAGTAAAATCAATTTGAAAGTTTAAAAAGTCAAGTTTAGGTGTTAGATATGTAAATACATATGAATTGGGAGGCAACAAACATTTGTTGTACAATAAAAATTGAAAAAAATGAGAAACTCTTGCAAGCCAACCTGCCTCATGATAAAACAACAGGAAACACATGGTACAACAAAAAATGCCACTTTGAGTAACAATTCGATGCATAATCTACGAAGAGTATTCCTCCAAGTGCAATAAAATAAATCTTTAATGCATTGAATTTTTATAACAAATTGATGTCAATTCTTTCATGCATTGAATTTTTACTGAAACAAGCCTTGAGAATTTAAAATTTTTTTACTGAAACAAGCCTCATGAATTTTTACTGAAACAAGCCTTAACAAATTGATGCCAATTCTTTGAAAACTTGAGTAATAGCAGCAATGGAAGACAGAACAACATGGAAAATCAATATTATAATGAGCAAAATAAAAAATTGTCCAACTTGAAATCAAGCTCCCTGCCACATAATGATCAGGTAGTTTGCTTCAGGCAACTGTACACTGGTGGGGATTGGGAGGCCCTTTTTAAAATTTTGTGGGAAATTGTTGTTAATGCAAGGAAAATTTATTGGAATTTGTTGAATGGAAATGTTTGTGGTTTTGTCTATAGTGGAGAGAAACTTCCTACATGCTGGAAAGATTTTAAAAAATTTAAGCTATCTGATCATGTGAATACTACACATTGTCAATCTCAAGGCAGCAATAACAATAGTGTCAGCAATGCAATCGGATCTTTAGAAATCAAGTTCGAATCAATAAGGATTTTAGATATACTAAAATGCATCATTCTCATCCTTTTTGAGATCGCCATAATTATAATGAGAGTACAAGAAAACATAGAGAAAATGTATAGAACAGTTAAGAAAAAAATCCAGAACATGCTATCCCAATAAAGTTAGCCCTAGCAAACATAACAGTTTTGAAAACAATTGGTGAAATCGAAACAAAGCTACAAGAGCAATTCCATAAAAATTATTATGCAATGTAATATGGGATACTGGTAAGAAGAAGAGATAAAAGAAAGATGGGAAGAGAAAGGTGTGAATCACCTTGTTGTGTGAAGCCGACGACACCGGGAATGGGAGACAGCTGAGGGAGAAGAGCGGGGAAGAAAACGTGGAAGAAGAACGGGAGCTGCTCTGCAAATCGGTCCTGGTCAGCGAGCCGAGATGGCGAGGAGGGCCGGAAGAAGAACGGGCAATGAGGACGGGAAGAAGAACAGGCGCGGGATTCGATCTGGGTCGAGGAGGAAAAACGTGCGGCAACGAGGGCGAAACGAGGGTTTTTTGCGATGGCAAAAAGATCCTTTTCAGAGACGAAAGCTGTGTCGCGGGGTGATTCCCGCTTCCCGCTTTTCTCCCGCTTTAGCTTCGCTCTGTCGCAATGCTGCGAGCCAAACAATTTTTTTCCGCTATTAGGGACTGCGAAGCCACAAAAAAGTGGCCCCAAACGAACCCTTAGAACACGAGATTGGCCTGAATTAAATCGGAGTCATCCATTTCCAAAACACGGAAATGGACGGTATCCGTTCATCTCCTTCATTTGGTCCTTTCCCGTGGACAGTCCACGTTTTAAGGACAAATTCTCTCTATTCTCCATGAAAGTGAGTAAAATTTGTTTCTATAGCTTCATCTTGAGAGTGTGAACCCATCCATACGGTGATGTATGGGTTGTAAAATTTGTAGTTTTGAAAGATTTCATTCCAAATCCAAAAAACTGTCATATTTTTGGGTGAAGAAATTGGAGAGGGTTGATGGATTTTAGGGGTTGAATCCAGGGGGAATCAACTGTCTAGTTGATGGGGAAGAATTTTTTAGTTGATGGTTTTTTGAATTAAGCATTGTATATCAGTACCTAGCTTACGGGTTGGCCTATATATAAGCGTTAGAAGAGCCATGGCTAGGTTTGGGTTCATTTGGGGAAGTTTCTACTTAACGCCATAATGGCTGAGGATATAATTTCAGCTTAAGGATAAGCTTACTTCATCCTCCCAAGGTTAAGCCATGTTGGGTTCACTTATGGTGAAGGTTTGATCCAAGGTTTGGCTTCCCCTCATTGGATGGTTTATGAGGTGGATAGGATTAGTTCGAACTTGCTGAATCAACCTCCCCCATGTAAGCTCACAAATTCATTTAATGAAGCTCAAGATATCATGACACATAAGCTTCATACTCATCCCTCTTCTCATGATTATTCATCATGGATTCAATCATGATAAAGAGGCTTGGATAAGTTCTTCCCTCCATTGGCTAAGTGTTGAGGCGCTCTCCACCTAAGCCTCCAAGTCACACCATAATTTTGAGAGCGAATGACACATGTCCCCACCTACATGATGGCTCTTAACCATGATTAAAAATCATGGTTTATGGACAGTTAAAGGGTTAACTATGTCATAATGAGTCTAATGGGTCATGGGTGACCCATTGACAACTACCCATAAATTATATTTAATTTTGAAAACTAATAATGGGTTTTTATGTCACATGTGATGTTATTTAATTTAGGGTTAAATTTTCATAAATCGATTTTTAATTAATTATGTACTTAATCAAAAATGTAGGAAATTATAATATTAACCCATAAATTGGTCAAAATGATTTTGGATGTTGATCATTTGTCCAATTTTATCAATTTGATTCAAAATTGAATATTTTGACCAAAATTGACCAGGTTGACTATGATTGACCTAAATTGATAAGGTTGACCATAGTTGACCAGTTTAGGTGTAGGGTTGACCCATGTGACTTTTCTAACCTTGTCATGGCTAGGTTAGTCATGGGGTCCATGGGTTTGTCATTAGGTCATGGATTGACCATTTTGACCAAGTTTGATAATTTAGGTCAAGGGTTGACCAGTGTGGTCAATGTGTTGGTCATTAGGTCATGGATTGACCATTTTGACCAAGTTTGATTTATTTAGTCAAATGTTGACCAATATAGTCGATGTGGTGGTTATGGAGGTTCATTTTAGTCATTTTGACTAATAGTTGGTCAATGGTGTCTGTAGTTGGCCAAATGGTCCAGTTTGGCCATTTTGGTGTTTTGAAATGATCAACTTTGGCCATCTCAGAGTTTAGACTGATCGAGTGGTCCAAACGGACCAAAGTTGACCTAAGAAAACTTTTGATAAAAATCAGGGGGTATTGTCTTCAAGGAGTTTCAAAGGATACGACTTTTCAAAGAGATTGGACAAAGAAGTGTGAGAGGGGAATAGCTCAAATTTGGAACATTTTATTTTTGGAATTTAAAGGAAGAAGAACTAGGGGATATCACGGATCTTGAGGAGAACCTCAGTGATTTCCCAAGCTATCCTACTATTGGCTTCAATTTAGAGAAGAAATATTTAAATGTTTCATCCTGCCAATTTTATTAATTTGGGCTTGCATTTGTGTGAAATGATCACACAAATAGTCTGGAAGATGTGAGGATTAGGTCGTGACGAACGACAACCTCGAAATCCTAAAGCAGATTAGGGATTATATTTTATAGCTAAGCCATACAAAGGCCTAAAGATAAGTTGAAGATTTATGTCGCACTAGGCGGACAACCTCAAAATCATATGGTTTGTTATTTTAAATCTAAGGAATGGTTTAGCTGGTGTAGACATGTTTTGCTGTTGAAGATGGTCGTGCTACCCACAATGCTAGCTCCAAGCTCCTCATTGTAGCAAGTTTAAGTTTTCTAATGTGTCAATTCATCATGTCAAATCAGTTGTTTCCTAAGGTTATCGTTATTTAAATATTATGGGGGATGTTAAAGTTGTTTAGAGCGACACCGGTTAGGATCTCACAATTCCCTCGTTCTGGTATCACTATTTTGTTTTGAATTTACTTAGCCTAAACGAGTAGTGAAACCCTTTTAAACTGGAGAGATCTCGTTAGCATCCGTGAGTTACCTCCTTTAAGAGGCTCCATTAACAAAAGGATGTTTTAAGCTTAACTTTATTTCAAAGGATTTATGGTTAACTTTGAAATTATTAAATGTTTGTTTTTGAAAATGTTGATTAATTTTTTAAAAAATGTTATTTTTGATTTTGCAAGTGAAGTAAAGTGCTCAATCAAGCAATTATGATATTTGTAGAAAGTAAAATGATAGAAATTAAATAACACTGTAAAATCGTACCTGTCATCTTCTCGGCATTCCCACTGAAAGATTAGCTTTTGGAACATGTATATAATTTTGTAAAATTTTAAATAAATTGCAAGAGTAGATGAAGGTGTGTCTAACAGACTCCAAACTATGACTTATTGAGTCCCAAGATATCTTAGTGGATGATTTTAAAACAAAATATAGTAAGTTCAATTTGTCCTTCAAGATATCCAATAGATTCTAAAGCGTTAGGGGAATGACCCTGAACTGCTTTAAAGATCCCTTGAAACATTTGAGTTCATTTTGAACTTATCATATTGTTCTATAAATCATCCCATGTCAAATTACTTGATGAACTTTGACACATTAATCATCTCGAGGACAGGGTACCCAATTAATCAGTTGATATTTCACTTAAAAGTTATGTAGGTGAATCCCCCTAAGGCAAGTTTCAGTCATTAAAGACCTTGTACCCATCACTAAGGCTGGGCTTGTAGTGCTAATCATTAGTCATATTATCCTCTAAATCTCAACAAATGAATTAAATTTCAAGCTTAGAGCACTACCAATCCCTTTAATAAATCTAACGGGAGAACAATTAGCAAAGGTTTAGAATTTTAATTTAGGTGATGTGGATTCTAATTAAAAGAAGTCAAACCATCATTAATTGTGGACTTAATCATAAGTGAAACATCATCTCCCTAGTTTAATCCCATCAGTTGGAAACTATTTGATTTTGATTAACTTCCAAATCTTGATGATTTAGCAAATTATAATTTTATTCTTATTGTGAACAGGTGGCAGATCAGTTTTTACCTTTTACCCATTATGTTTCAGTCATCCAAACATATTTCAATAGAATCCAAATTACCCATTTTCCCATAAGATTAATCCTAAATTTTGATTAATGAATCAAAATCCAAAATGACCCCTTTACCCTTGAAACTCCTCACCTCATAACTCATTAAGCAAAATTCAAATGACATTTAAAAATTTTAGAGTGCCCTTTCCCTATATGAATTAAAGTATCAAATAAAATGTGGTCTTCAAATTTTAGTTTAATTTAAATAATCATTTTAACTTAGAAAATAGGATTTTCAAAATTAATTTATTTAATCAATCAAAATAAAGTTTTTGGTTTACGGAAAAATTATTAAAGGTTTCCTTAGGTCAGAGAAATACTTAGACAAAATTCATAATTTTTTTTGAATCAAATCTTTAAATTAATTATTTATTGATTTTTTTATGATTTAATTTCAATGGAAAAGATGTTATATTTACAAAAATTATTTTTAAATTTTCATTAAACCTCTTTGAGTCCAAATAACTCACATAAATAAATTTTATATTTGTATGATTTTTAATTTATTTATTACAATTACTTTAATGAGAAAATAAAGGAAATACATTTTTATGCCCTTTAGGAATTTATTTTTAACTTAAAAAAATTGGGAAAAATATTGTAATGAGTCTCAAGTGATCAGGAAACTATTATGAATATTTTAAAATATTTTTGTATTTTTGGAATAAGGGAAATACATTTTTAAGCCCTTTAAGAATTTACTTTTAACTTACAAAAATTGGGAAAAATATTATAATGAGTCTCAAGTGATCAAGAAACCATTAGGAATATTTTAAAATATTATTGTATTTTTGAAATTTTTAATTATTTTTAATTCAAAACATAAGCCAAAAAATCAAGTATTTTATCAAAAATGACTTTTATTTTTCCTAAGTGCTCATGATCACAAAGAACTCAGAAAACTACTTTTTATAATTTTTCTAGGTGTATTTAATTTAATATAATTATTTTTATAGAAAAATACAATGTTTCTTGAAAGATCAACTTTAGTGCTTAAACTTCATCAAAAAATTTTTAAATTTTTACATTGAGTTAATATAATTTTTACACACAATTTGGAATTCATTTTGTTGATTTTTTATTAATATTTAAGTTAAATAAATTAATTCAAGATAAAAACATTTAATTAATTATAGAAATTCACAAAATTATTCCAAGTCATCATAATATTTTTTCTAGACTTTTTTTACCACAGGAAACCTACTAAAAATTATCCCATAAATTTTCAAGTGATAATTTAATTTATATAATTAGTTAAAGTTTAAATAGTCGTCTTAGCTAGAAAATTAGGGTTAGAAGCACAGAGATATCCTCTAACCTTGGAAAAATTAGTGAACATAGCCTCTATCATGAGAAATGAACCCTCAAAATTTCAAGCTATGGTGAGCAATTCTTAACCATAATGAATTGAAATACCACAGAGAGTATTTAATTAATTAAAAATCAAAGAGTTGACAAATAATTTTAATTTTTGCTCCACATTATTTTCATCTGTTCATTGAGCGAGAGGGTATTTTTAAATTATTTTTATGATTTTTCTATGAAAAGTTATGAATTTTTGAAGTTTTGGCATTTAAATAAATCCATAAATTCCATATTTTTCTACTTAAACACGCGACGCCACCTCAACCTCGGCAGCTCCGAAGTCTCCATGCGGTGCTCCGCTATTTGACGTCACCAGCCATGTAGCCGCCTCATCAGCCCTCCTTTTTGTTCCATCCACTCGTCCGGCTCCATCACAACCGTCCATTGGATAAAAGCGCGATTAGACGTCATCTGTTCATCGTCCCCAAATGACCTAACTCGTAAGCCGTTCACACTAAAACCTTAAGATCTCGAGCTATACTTAACCAAATCACTTCGGGTTTGTTCCTACACCTTCATCTACTCGAGACAAACATATTTATATAGCTTATACGGTATGAAATACAGTAAATATGTAAGGAGAATCAAAATAGGCTCGAATTAGGCTTAGAAATTTATACCTTTGTCTGAGAGGGGAGGTCTCAATCAGGTGCTTGTGGCAGCTTCGATTGGGTCCAACAAACCTCCAGATGAACTCTTAGGCCCTAGTGAATTGTCTAGGTATGATTTTGATCAATGCTATTTTTAGGTGTTGATAAAAGTATACTCTAGGGACTCTATCTGATGGAGCCTTTGTGGGGGATCCTCTTCTCTCACTCTGGTAATGTTGTGGGCATAGTTAATTGAACTTTGATAGACTGTGGAGGTGTGGGGAAATCTGTCCTGGTTTTAGGGAAAATTTTAGTGAAGAAATTGGTCTGTGGAGTGGCTCTGAGTGGATGAGAGCAAGGGGATTGAACTTAGGAAGGTTTGGAGAGGCTATGGTGAGATTTTGACAGAGTATCCCCAAGGTCTCAGTCTCTCTCTCCTTTAACCGTGGAGAGCTTCATTTATAGCCATGGCTACCTGGTGGAGCTCAGGGCTGGGAATTGGGTGCTAAAGCTTGCTGAGGTGGAGGGAAGAAAGGCACAAGTATCCAATTGGAGTGAGCCAAGTCAGGGAGTTCAAATTTTGGGTTTTGACCAACTTGGGCTCCTTTGGGCTAACTTTTTCTAGTAGTTGAGGTAGTAGCTGGCCAGCGTCTGGTCACCTCTTGGCTCAGGGAGATCAGGGGGTGGCTAGTTATGATTGAATCGTAAGGGTAATCAACGATGACAAAGATATATGGGTGAAACCCCTTATATCAAGGGAACATTGGTCCATACCTCATCTAGAGTGGGCTGGGTGAGTCTAGCCGTGTCACTAGGTTTAGAAGTTGGTTGTAGAAGGTTTGCTTTGATCAATTTGGCATGGCTTGGTTAATTTTGGTGCATGGGTTCAATTTGGGTCAAATTGGCTTGAAGTTGTGTTTGGGTTGGGCTAGCCATGACATTGGACTCAATTGATTGATCAAGATGACATAGATGATTGTCACAAAGAGTTTGGAAAAGATTTGGAGTGATTTTTAATTTATTTGGAGGGTCAATTTAAAGGATTTTGGCCATTTGATCAATTTGGGGATGTTGGGTTAAACTTATGTTTAGATTAGACTAGAGTTGGGCTAAGTCTAAATTGAGGGTTCAAAATGGTCTAGAGGGATGTTATGAAAAGTTCTCAATATTAATTGGGTGTCAATTTTGGGATTTGGGCATCAATTTGGGGACATTTGGAGATATAGTTAAATTGGGGCAAAATTGGAGGTTTTGGATTTGGGTGAAATTGGGCTCAAATTATGGGTCAATTGGGTTGGGATTTGGTCTAAATTGAGTTTGTTCATGATGAATCTGAGTTTAGAATTGAAATTGGGAAAAATTGGAACCAAATTGGTGGACATTGGGGGGATTTAGGGTAATTGGGCCTTTAGGGTTTTTGGTCAAAATAGGTCAAGTTGGTAAAATTTAGTTCAATTGAAGGGTTTAAATTGGTTTTGGGAACATTTGAAATGATTTTGAATGTTTTGGGAAAGTTTGGGCCACTATGGGTATTTTGGTAATTTTGATAATTTTGGTGGTATTTTGGTAATTTTTGCAATTTTGAGAGGCTTTGGACAATTTGGATGGTTTCAAATGGTTTCAGATGATTTTTGAATAAAATTGGGTATTTTAGGTGAAATTGGGAATTTTGGTCAAACTTAGGGTTTGGGAGTGTTTTGGTAAATTGGGTAGATTTGGAGGGCAAAAGTCTAACTTAGGTATTTTGGTGAAATTGAGGTGCCAAACACCCTATTTGAGCTATGGACCAATAGAATCTTCATTTGGTTCCTTTATGTACAGGTCTTATCTAAACCCTAGCCTAAGGCTAGTGGGTCTAGGGGACAATCGACATGAGTCTCCCAAAAGATCAAGGGATCAAAGTTAACAAGTTTGGGTTTAAGGTTGTGAGTGGGGTGTAATTTGCAACTGAATGACGGTGTATACACTAGCTCAAGACCAACACCTAGAGTCAACCCTAAGTCCAAGCAATGTTATGGGAACTCTCCTTGAGCTCCCCTATAGTGACCCCACCTACTAAGTGCTAGAGGTTAGGACTAGTATATGGAACTTCAAGTTGAGTAAATAAAAGTTTAAAATTTCTAATTGTGAGGGTTCCTTTCTAGTCCTCTAGGAATAGTCAACAGGAAAGTCCTATGGCTAGATCCTAGGCTACTAAAGAGGAAACTAAATCTCAGCCAAAAGTGAGGTCAACATGGCCTTCAGGATTAACTTCAGTATTACTAGGAAGACTTCCCTTTGGCCTATTGCTAAGGGCATTAGCAATTTGTCCCATCTAATTTTCCATATTTATAATTGTTGCTCCTTCACTTTATAATTTATTACCCATATGTAACACCAGTTATTCTACAAACAACTTCTTCTCTTTAAATTGTTGGTTATTGTTAAATCCAGAAGGATAAGTTAGTCTATAGCTAGTTTACCCAGGGTGTTCTAGTTTCCTAATTAGTTCCTTAATTATTCCTCATTGCTAGTTAGCACCAACAAAATTATTATTCCAGTTAAAGTTGGGAACCTGGGTTGCAATAGTTAGAATATGAGTTATTAGATTTATTGTTAACTACATTCAAAGTCTCAAATGTAGGAATGTTGTAATCAATCATTTGACCTAATAAATTTTCGTAAATCACTTGTGGTGTTTGAGATAAATTCATTCTCAATTGATCTAACTTTTTTGATATTGCAACTACTTGAGATGTTAACATAGAAATAGCATTAGAATCATGAACACTAGTTATTCTTTTAAGATTTACCCATTTAGAAGGCCATTGAAAATTATTCGTAGTCATTTTTTCAATTAAATAAATGTTTCATCAAAAGGTTTTGAAAATAATGATCCACCAGCAGCAGCATCAATAATAGATCTAAAAGGTTCTATGAACCCATTATAAAATGTTTGAATTATTAACCAATCGAGCAAAAAATGATGTGGACACTTCCTAAGATGTTCTTCAAAGTGCTCCAAGCCTTATATATTGATTCCCCTTCAAACCGACAAAAAGATGTAATATCATTTCTAAGCTTAGCATTCTTTGAAGGTGGAAAATACTTAGTCAAGAATTTATGTGCTAGGTCACTTAAGGTTCTAATAGATTCAGGTATTAATGACTTCAAACACATTGTAGCTTTATCCCTTAATAAAAAATAAAAAAGATTAAGTCTAACAACATTAGTAGAGACACCATTATACTGAAATGTGGCACAAAGTTCTAAAAAACTTGCACGATATAAGTTAAAATCTTTGACGAAGTTTCCCCAAACTGTTTATTTTGTATCATCTGAATGATAACAGGTTT
>NEWO01001890.1:0-12847 GCA_003013225.1 Phalaenopsis aphrodite
ATATATATATATATATATATATATATATATATATATATATATATATATATATACATATACATATTTATTTATTTTTGAGTATTTTTTAGGAATTTTTCTTTGCTTATTATATTTGTTTATGCAAAATATTGGATCTGAATGTTTAATACTTTACGATTCAGAACTAGAACATACTATTAGCAAAATTCAAAAATAACAAAAAGAAATTAAATTTTAAACGAAATGGTGAATACTTAGATAATTAAATAAAAAAAAATCAACAAAGACCTGCACAAGATTATGCTAATCCGACAACAGATGAACTTCACATAAATATTCAAAATCTTAATGTTGCTGCTAATTCATTTGAGCTTAAACCTGCTATTATCCAAGTGGTACAAAATAATCAATTTGGATGAACATCTACTGAAGATTGTAACTTACATCTTGTTAGTTTTCTTGAAATATATGTAACTTCTAAATATGTTGGAGTGTCTAATAATGCTTTCAGGCTTAGACTTTTACTTTTTCATTAATGGACAAAGCTAAAGCTTGGTTAAATTCAATAGCACCTGGATCTATCAAAACTTAGGAAGAACTTTCACAAAAATTTTTAGCCAAATATTTTCCACCCTCGAAAACTGCTAAGCTAAGAAACGTTATAACATCTTTTTGTCAGTTTGAAGGGGAATCAATATATGAAGCTTGAGAAAGATTTGAGGATCTCCTTAGAAGATGTCCACACCATGTTTTGCCAGATTGGTTAATAATTCAAACTTTTTATAATGAATTAGTAGAATCACTTAGATCTATTATAGATGTTGCAGGTGAATCATTAGTGTCAAAACCTTTTGATGAAACATATTCTTTAATTGAGGAAAGACTACTAATAATTTTTAATGGCTCTCTGAATGGGTAAATCTAAAAAGAGTAGCTAATATTCATGATTCTGATGCAATATCTATTTTAACACCTTAAATTGTCACTATATCAAAGAAGATTGATCAAATTGGAGTGAACTATTCTCAAATACCACCAGTGTTAGAGGAAAATTTACTAAGACAGTAAATGATACTCAATCATCTTATGAAATTATGAATGCTATAAAGAATAGAAATAATAATTCCTATTCTAATTATTACAATCCTGGATGGAAAAATCACCCTAATTTTAGTTGGAATAATTATAACAATTCAGTGAACCCCTCGGAAAATTTAAACAACCAAGGAAATCCTAATTATCGACCTTATTATCCTCCTAGATTTAACTCTAGCCATAATTCAAAAGTTAAGGAAAAGAAGTTGACGATGGAAGAAGTAATGGAATATGGGAAATCAAATACAAAATCAATGGGCTGTTATTAGAAATATTGAAAATCAATCAGGACATATTGCTACTGCACTTAGTAACAGATATTTAGGAAATCTTCTGAGTACTATGGAAGTTAATGCAAAAGATCAAAATAAGGAGCAAATTAAAGTTATTCAATTATGAAGTGGAAAAGAAGTTGAAACAATAATCCAAAGAGAAAATGAAGTTGATGAGGAGAAGTAAGAGATTGAAAGTGACCATAATGAAAATGAATAAATACATGTTTCTTTAGAAAAATCACTACCTCCGTTTCCTCAACGATTGAAGCAGAAGAATAAAGACAAACAATTTACAAAATTTTTGGAAATCCTTAAAAAGTAAACGATAAACATTCCTTTCATTGAGGCTTTGGAACAAATGCCAAGTTATGTGAAATTTATGAAAGATATACTAAACAAGAAAATGAAGTTTACAGATCATGAGACCATTGCACTCAGTGAAGAGTGTAGCACTATTATTCAGAAAAAGCTTCCTAAAAAGTTAAAAGATCCTGGTAGTTTTACTATACCTTGTGCAATTGGTGAAATTTTTTTTGGAAAAGCCTTATGTGATTGAGGAGCGAGTATCAATCTTATGCCTCTATCAATTTTTAAACGTTTAGATTTGGGAGAGATTTCCTCTACTACTATAACTTTTCAGTTAGTTGATCGAATAATAATTTATCCTAAAGGAGTTATAGAAGATGTATTAGTAAAAGTGGATAAATTTATTTTTCCTGTAGACTTTATAGTATTAGATATGGAGGAAGATAAAGTGATTTTTATTATTTTGGGGAGACCAATTCTTGCAACATGAAGAGCGATGATAGATGTGCCAAAAGAAGAATTAATAATGAGAGTTAATGATCAAGAAGTAAAATTTAATATTGCAAAAGCTATGAAATATCCTACAATAGAAAAAGATAATGAATCTTTTAGAATGGAAGTTACTGATTATCTAAGTAATGAGCAATTTAAGAAAATGCTTAAAAAAATTAAGGCAAGAAGAATTTTGTGAGAATGAGCATGAAATAAAAGAAGAGAATTTAGATTATATTCAGGATAAATTTGAAACTTTATATTTGTTGGAAAATGATAATTAAAATATTATTCCTTCAAGTGTTAAACCACCCTAACTTGAATTGAAAGTATTATCTGCCCATTTAAAATATGTGTTTTTAGGAGATTCATCTACCTTGCCTATTATTGTATCTTTTGAGTTAACTGAAATTCAAGAACAAAAATTAATAGAAATGTTGAAAAGATATAAAAAGGCTTTTGGATAAACTTTAGCAGATATTAAAAGAATTAGTCCTTCAATTTGTATGCATAAAATTCTATTAGATGAACAATACAAACCTAAAGATGGTTGTCAGAGGAGATTAAACCCAATAATGAAAGAAGTTGTTAAAAAAAGAAATCTTAAAATGGTTAGATCCTGAAATTATATATCCTATTTCAGACAGTGTCTGGGAATTCACTGTGTTCCAAAGAAAGGAGGAGTGACCTTTGAAGTAAATGAGAAAAATGAATTAATTCCAATAAGACAAGTTACTGGTTGGCGAATTTGTATAATTGATAGAAATTTAAATATGTTCACCAGGAAAGATCACTTTCCTTTACCCTTTCTAGACCAAATGTTGGATAGATTGGCTAGAAACAAATATTACGGCTTTTTAGATGAATATACCGGGTATCATCAAATTTCAATTGCTCCAGAGGATCAAGAGAATACAACATTTACAAGCCCTTATGGAACATTTGTTTTTCGTAGAATGTCTTTTGGACTATGCAATGCACCTGCGACATTTCAAAGATGTGTGATGTAAATTTTTAGTAATTTGATTGAACATGAAATGAAAGTATTTATGGATGATTTCTTTGTATTCGAGACTTCATTTGAATTATATTTAAATAATTTAGAAAAAGTTATGGAATTATGTGAAAAAAACAACCTAGTACTAAATTGGAAAAAATGTCAATTTATGGTTACAAGAGAAATTGTACTTAAGCCTAAAATTTCTGAAATGACATGGAAGTAGATCTTGCAAAAATTCAAGTTACTGAAAAATTACCACCTCCTACTACGGTTAGAGGGGTAAGAAGCTTTCTAGGACATTATGGTTTCTACAGTCGTTATATAAAATTTTTTTCAAAAATAACTATGCAATTATGCCAACTTTTAGAAAAGATACAAAATTTGATTTTAATGAGAAATGCATAAAAGCATTTGAACTGTTGAAAGAAAAATAGTTAAAATAATTAATCACTGCACCTATAATAGTTCCACCTGATTGAGAGAAATCATTTAAAATAATGTGCAATGCTAGAGATTATGCTATTAGAGTTGTTTTAGGACAAATGCACAACAAAGTTTTTAAAGTAATATATTATTATAGTAAAACTCTAAATGATGCTCAAATTAATTACACTACTACCGAAAGATAGTTATTAGCTATTGTTTATGCTTTTGATAAATTTAGACCTTATTTGATTGGAACCAAATTCATAATGCATACAGATCATTCTGCTATCAATCACTTGATGCAAAAGAAGGATGCTAAACCAAGATTAATTAGATGGATACTTCTATTGCAAGAGTTTTATTTTATTGCAGTTGATAGAAAGGGAAATGTTAATCAAATAGCTGATCATTTGTCTAGACTAGAAAAAGAAATATTAACTAATTTTGCAAATGAAATTTTAGAAAATTTCTTTGATGAACAATTATATAATATTGATGAAATGAATATACCACGGTATGCCTATATAGTAAATTATATTGTAATTGATTTCTACCACTAGATATTAAGAATCAACAATTAAAGAAATTTATATATGATTCAAAATTCTATTTTTGGGACGAACCATATTAATATAAACAATGTAAAGATCTAATTATTAGAAGATGTGCGCCTTATGAAGAAACTCAACAAATAATTGAAAGATGTCATGATTCTGAATTTGGAGGACATTTTGGAATAAATAGAACTGCATATAAAATTTTGCAAGCTAGATTTTATTTGCCCACTCTTTTTAGAGATGTTAATAAATATATTAAAACATGCGATCGATGCCATCGAGTAGGAAATATTTCCAGAAGAAATGAAATGCCTCTAAATTATACACTGAAAGTTGAATTTTTGATGTGAGGGATTAGATTTTATGGGACCAATTATGCCTTCATTTGAAAATTTATATATATTACTTGTTGTTGATTATATGTTCAAATGGATTGAAGCTGTTGTTGTACCTAAATGTGATGCTCGGAGTGTTTCTAATTTTTTTTAAAAAAATATTTTTACAATATATGGAATGCCGAGAGTAATTATTACAGATGGAGCATCCCATTTTAGGAACAAGAGAATCGAGAAATTGATTAAAAAATATGATATTATGCATAACTTCTTTACTGCTTATCATCCTTAGACATGCAGTCTAGCAGAGATATCAAATCGTGAAATAAAACAAATTTTAGAAAATATTGTAAATCTCTATAAATTGGATTGATATGATAGATTAGATACTGTATTATGGGCATACAAAACTGATACTGTATTATGGGCATACAAAACTGATACTGTATTATGGGCATACAAAACTGCTTGTAAAACTGTTGTTGGAATGTCCCCATTTAGACATATTTTTGGAAAAAAAACATGTCACTTACCAGTGAATTGGAGCATAAAGCATTTTGGGCTATTAAGGAATTTAATTTTAATCTAAAAGATACTGGTGAGAAAAGATTATTGCAACTCAATGAACTTGAGGAGATTAGAAATGAAACATATGATAATGCAAAAATCTATAAAGAGAAAATGAAAATATGACATGATCAGAAGATTATTAAAAAGAAGTTTGAACCTGCAAGAAGTTTTATTATATAATACTAGATTGAGATTATTTCCAGGAAAACTGAAATTCAGATGGTTATGACTATTTAAAGTGATTAAAGTCTATCATTATGAAATTTTTGTTATTAAAGATCCTAAAACTGGAAAGATATTTAAAGTTAATGGGCATCAATTGAAATATTATTATGCATGCCACAATTTAAAGAAATTTTGATGTTAAGTCATCTTGATTAAACAATGGTATGTCGGGCTGACGACGTTAAACCAAACTCTTTATGGAAGACACCCATATATAAATCTATATATATCTATATTATTATTTTGTTTAATAATTGTTTTTAGGAAATAATAATACACAATTTTATATATCATAAATTAAGATAAATATAGACATTGGAGGAAAAATTTGGAATCGAATTGAAGGCCTCTTGCGCCAGAATGGGCGTTTACGGTGCCCGTCTGCACGAACCATGGAGCCGACAGCTCCATCGGGAGCGACGATGACGTCCCAAACATTTTCGCGCGTTCAGGATGAATGTGGTCAAGTCTGGCGGGATTGCACTCCTAAATAACCTCCAAGAGGTGTTTTTAAAGGCCTAGAAACTGCCTTAGACGACCAGAAACTTCCAAATTTTGAATTCCATGGCTTCCAATTTCAGAAATACTTCTAGCTATGGAGTTTTCAATAGAAGAAAGTTTATCAGTTTTAACGCGCAGAGATTATACGACAAAGTCATTACGAAAAAGAGACTTATCAAGGAGAGACGCTTTGTCGATCATGGATTGAGTAATCCAAGTTCACAGATTGAGAAAATCATTGTACATAGACGTTGAGAAGTTCTATGTTACACTGCTACTGTAGTTGTTGTACCAGTAGTAAAGGAATTCTATGCTAACTTACCTGGAATTAACCAAGGAGTCGTCTTCGTTCGAGGACCATTTGCTCCGACTCGAATTAATAATTTGTATATGATAGAAAACGTTCCAGTCTGTCATTATACGAATTTTATCCCAACGAGAAATATGATGCAAGATGTATATAACTTTTTGACGAATGAAAATGATAATTGGGAAATCATATATGAGGGATACATTAGTTTCTCCGCTACACTGCTTAATCCAATATTAAAACAATGACATTTCTTCATATTTGTAAAATTACTCGTAATCATGAAAATTAGTAGAGTTATAAGAGAAAATGTCATTTGAAACTATTGCATTCAAATGGAAAAGTCCATTGATGTGGGATCGATTATTTTCAAATCTATAATGGCTATTATTATGAATGAGCCAATATATGGACCAGGGCATCCTTCCACAATTTTCTTACTTTGCAGTCAATTTCAAGTGTCATATGAAAGTTAGGAGAAAGTATTATTACCTTGGGAGCCCATGATTCTTATTGATGACAATTATATTGGGAATGGGAATGAAACATTAAATGTTATCTTGGATCATTCATCACATGCTTCAACACCATTAATGCCACAAATAGTTTGAAGTTTAATAACTTTGGAGAAGAAAATGGGAAAATAGAAAGAGAACTTCAGAGTATTATGAATGCAATATGAGATCTTAACTATCTTTTTGATCACCTAGATTGGTGGATGTAGGAGAACTTCGATCATACTGGAACAATTGAAGCATGATTGGCGCATATGTTCAAGAAAAATGGATTGATCAATCAAAATTTAACCGATTAATTCCCGTACTGACCCTTCTACAATTTGTACATCCATTATTAATCTATGAGAGATATTAGAGGAGAAAGTACTGAAGATAAAACATAATAATTGAAGAAGTTGGATTCTCTACTATTTTAAAGTAATTATGTTTTTAATGTGATTGTGTGGATTTAATTTACTTTACTTTACTTTACTTTGATTTAGAACTCTATTAACTTTGATTATGTGTATAGTTTTGTGTCATCGTTCTAGTGTTGTGGCTTGATTTCAACGCTTAATTATAATTTGCTTTTCTTTATGTATATGAAAGTGTGATTAGAAAAATATATTTGTAAAAAGTGTATTTTCATATATAAAATTTAGTTTGGTGTTGTTTGTGAAAATGTTTGTTTGTGAATTATTTTAAGATAAAAATTAATGTTCAAAAAGACTAAATAAACTTTGGAGTGAATTGAAAGAAAGTTGAAAATTAAATTAAAAAAAAGTGAATTTTTGGCCACTGACGCTGACGGTGCCGGCATAGGCGCCAACAATGCCCTCGACCCGAAACCACCCAAACACCTTAAAATTCACGAGTTGCATAGTAAAAACTCCATTTTTACCCTTTTGGTCACCTTCAACCTCCAGTTTTTGCACATAGGGCCTACTATTGCCTGAATTTGAGGCGATTTTAAGGTAAAGGAAGTTTGGATTTCATCTTCTCTAGGTAAGAGCTACACTTTGTACTCAAAATTTTTTATTTTCACCAAGGATTTATCTTACATTGCCGAGATCAAAATTTTGAAAATTTTTAATTTATCATTTCAAATTTAAACCATCCTGGTGGAATCGATATTTGAGACTTAAATAGAAAGTCTTGTATTACTTGATAACGATACACATACTTGCGTAGAATCCCAACATTAAGTGTTTAACGTTATTATTAATAAAATACCACATCAAGTTTTTGGCATCATTGTAAAGCGGAGTCAATTTTATAAATTTTACACAACTATATTTTCGGGGATCACCTGGCTAGGGTTGAGATTAAATTGAACTAGGTCTACGATAGGCCAGGTCTAAGTTATGTTGAGTTCAGTGTCTTGGTCAAGCCAGCTCTAGGCAAAGTTGGGCCTATGATTTGGATTGGGGTTAGGTTTAGTTATCTTTACAACTGAAGTTTGAATTGAGGTATGTTCAAATTAGGTTGGACCTATGTCAATCCTAAGTTAGGTTGGATTATGTCTTACTTGGGCTAGGCCGAGGATGGGTTCGTGGCCAAAGTCAGGTTGAGCTAGATTCAAGTGAGGTTAGACCTAGATCTAACCTAGGTTTATCTTGAGCCATCTTAGGCCTAAGTTACGTTGAGTTTAGTTGTAAGTTATTTGTTGGGTATAGGCCAACTAAAGGAAATTACACCTTGCCCATAGTTGTTTTGTTTTGTGACATTGTCAAAGGTTGGTTTGTTTTATATTTGTCATTTTGTGGGATTCTTCTCCTTTACTAATTTTGGATTTTATACCAGATCATGGGTGTTTGCTTCAGATATTCTGGACATGAACGAGAATTTCTTAGCAGTACAATATCTGCTGTAGGAAAAAAGAGTGCCTTGTATTCTTCTCCATCATCAAAGCATCCAATGATACAATGATAACAATATCATCAACTGAAAAAAGATAAATCAAATAATGTCCAAGTCATATAATGCTTACAACCTATGCTTCTCATAGTAGTCTCCCAAACTTTTTGTTTTATTGTGATCTCCCATTCCACATCACAGAACCTACTGAGACACCTTGTACTCTGAGGTAGTATCAGAGGCAGGTTCTTTCAAGTACATCTCGAGTGCTCGGGTGTCAGCAGGGTAACAATAACTCCAAGGATAAGAGTCCTAGAAGCTCTGACTCGTGCTAATAGTGGACAGGGTGCTTGTCTAAGTGCATCCTTCTCAGTGTGGTTGAGATATTTTGCCAAGCAACCCCTGTGATTCAATGCTTTTCCAAGTTAGCCCCATTTCTCTATAGTATGAGGTCTAACCGAGTAGGGGAGGTAATTTCATTGAACCCCTAAACTCTTCAAGTTCTACAATATTTAGTTCCATTTTAAACATTATAGAACATTCACCGAGTAATGAAATGGTGTAGAATGGCCTCTGAAACCTTGGTAGTCAATATGAGGTGGGATGCAATCCCTTTCTTCATAAAGATTGATTATGCAATAGTTGGGAACACATTCTGAAGGTAGTATGTGCTAAGCTATCAATCATTTGACTATTTCAATTAGAATTAGTGGCATTGGGACGATTGGCCATCTATTAGGATGCATGGGGGATTTCCATCTCTTTCAAGAAGGAATTATAACAACATCAACAATGGATCGTGATCCTACCCTTCTCTCTTTTCCATCGGTTGGGATCAAAATATGTTCTCCATTCCAAATAACTGGCTCGTCCTCTGTCATGAGCCCCTATCACATATTGTACAATAATATTCTTCTGTTCTTCTAAGAAAACCTTGCCGAACAGCTATAATCCTTTGAGTATGCTAACCTTCTCACCATTTACCCTCTATGAGTATCAGAAGAATTGACATTTAACTGCTTCGATGCTCTCTAGCTCTTCTTCCTATATTATTATCCTGGGGATAGGCTTCTCTAGTTCGAGAGGGTCCATAACCTTTGTAGTAAATGGGTTGGCATGAAGATGCACCTCTCTAAATCACCCTCCTCTGAATTGAATTTCTCTATTTTGAGGATAGGCTGTGTCACCACGGGGGTAAACTCAGGTATCTGAAATTCAAACTCAAGTAGGCCTTCATCCATAAGCCGATGTGGTGGAAGATATTCAAATTAAAGTTATATATATGACAATAAAACAAAATTTCAAAGTTATTAGATAAAACTAAAGTTAGAAACAATTTAAAAACATTGTCAAAACAAGCTAATAAATTTTGTTTTCCTTATTTCTGTTTAATTGCTTTCTGATATTAAACATTAGACTTTAAATCGAATAAAACATATCATCTTATTATAATGATACCCAACAACACAACAGTGGCAAATCTTAAATTTACCAACAACTCGAGGACAAATAAATTTCCTTCTCTATATATCAAGGAACATGACCCCCTCCTCTCCCAATAACCCAATAGAACAGAAAAAGAAAAAAAAAAGATGTCTTTAGTTACAGAAGAGCTCAGGGCAAAGGCGCAGATATACCATGGAGATTCACTCGGCCAAGAAAAATGCCAGTTTCTTCTCAAAGAGGTTGGCCTTCCTAATGGTCTCCTTCCCCTCAAGGACATCATAGAATGCGGCCATATAGAAGAAACTGGATTTGTGTGGCTCAAACAAAGGAAGAAGATAGAGCATACCTTCAGAAAAATAGGCAGGCTTGTGAGCTATGCCCCTGAAATCACTGCTTATGTTGAGCAACATAGGATCAAAAAGCTCACAGGAGTGAAGGCTAAGGAGCTCTTCATCTGGCTTACTCTCACAGATATCTCGTCTGATGGAGCAGAAGAAGAGAATTATTCAGCAGGGAAGGGGAAGATAACCTTTCACAGCTCCTCTGGTCTTTACAGAACTTTTCCTGCATCAGCTTTTGTGATTGAGGAAGATGAGCAGAAGAAGAAGTCGGAGGCGGAGAAGAAGGGGGACAACGAAGGGAAGAAGGAGGCGGAGGAGAAGGTGGAGAATGAAGAGAAGGCTTAAATTTTTGGTAAATGATGCTTTGTTGCTTTCTTCTCTTAAAAAACTCTATTTTGGATCAAAAAATATGAATAAGACACTGGTCAGTTCTGATTCTGTTCATGGATGAACTTTTTCATGCAAGTTTGAATTTTTATTTTTACTTTTGTTTTTGTTTTTAAAAAAAAAGTGATGAGTGATTGAAGTTCTTAAAGATAAATGATCAAAAGACATGCTTATTCGGTTTTAAAAATAAATCATTTGTATAATAATAATGACAATTAGTGTGGTGGAACGAACTGAGAGTTATTGATGTGTTTTTAGGTCAAGTGATTAAAATAGAGAAAAAGTTGATTAAAAAATAATTATGTTCTACGGAAAAATGAATTTTTTTTTAGTAAACATTTTTTTGTAGTTTTTTGTTTCTTAGGGTCTGTTTGGGTCAGCTTATACATTTCAAGATAAACTGCTTATTTTGAAGGGGTTGACCCGCGATCCGCGTTTAGTGTAAAAACTCAAACGCAGTTTTGGATAAGCTGGCGAAACTCGTGAACCAAACTGTATGCACTTATAAGCTGCCCCAAAAGGACCCATAGTTTTAATGGGAAAATGCATCAAAAGCAACTAATGCAGGCAAGCACCACGGTATGTTTGGGACAGCTTGTGCATTTCAGGATAAACAACTTATCCTGAAACGCGGCCCGCGGGTCGACTGCAGGGGTCAACCCGCGGATTGTGTTTCGTGTAAAAAATCCAAACGCAGCAGACATTGTTTTAAAAAACGAGCAAACCAGACGATTAAGCAGCATTTTCAAAAACACCGCCGCACTTATAAGCCGCCCCAAACGTAATTCTTATACCTTTACACATCTAACATAAAAATGTTTATATTTACAAACACGGCACTCAAATTATTATTACACCAAAAAAATGACTATTACTAACCCCTCAAAAGTGAAACACAAATTTTCATATAGATTTATGTCACAAAAGATTACAAATTTAATTATAAAAATTTAATTTTTTTTCCTCTAGTTATTATTGAATAATATGATTAACACTTAAGTGTCAGATATATGTAAATACATAAAAACAGTGTCTTACATATGTAATTTTTCATTTTTGTACATAGTTTGTGTATTTTTTTTAGACATCTTTTGTGTCAGGATGGCCAAGGTAACTCAATAAGTTATAATAGATTCAGCAAACTGAATTAATTCAGACACTAACCACCAAAGGGACTTATTGGGTCTCCTACTCATCTAAGTTACCATTTTGTACAACCATCATAGGAATTTGCCATCAGCACCAGATTTGACAGGAGCCTTGCTCATAGGACATTTGCCAATTAGATCAACTATACAATTAACACCGCATTGCCAAAAATATGCTTTCACAAGGTTTTCCCAGAACGAAAAGCTCCCATGTTAATAAAAGAAGAAAAAAGGAGTGAAGGATACAATAGAGATTTGTCCCCACAAATTCAACTCAAATCATGAATTCGTTTGGCACCAAAACTAGAAAAAGAAAAGCATTTTTCTCCAGCTGCCCAATTCGCCCCTCCCTAATAAATAGCTTTCATTGGTTGTACAATAAGACATTAATGCTATTTAATGCTGAGAGACTGTGATTAATGAGCTTTAATAAATGAGTTTGATTGTGTTTGGATTGTAATTGTTAGCATCAATCGAATAGAAATAGATTTCTAAAAACAATTAAGCATGCACTCTAATAATCATTGTTTTTTATATCTTAATGGAAAGAACATTTTTTTTTAATAAAGTTGCTAAATAAAAAATATTAAATTATAGATAACAATTAATGCTATATGCATGAGTTGCAAAGACAATCAAATGATAAATGCCCGAGTTGTAAAACAATCTAATTAACAATTAATGATGTATGGCCAAGCAATTGTGGTCTGACGACTACAATAGCTCAACGAGTGGTTCAAAGCTGGTGAGGTATGAGAATCTTAAAGTGTTGGGAGCTCTCTTCAGTCTGCTCATCCATGTCCAGTCTTCCAGCATGAGGAGAATGGTGGACTATTAATAAATTTTGAGTATGACATCCTCAAAAAATACTACTTTAATCAGAACCTTATATCAAATAGCTAATGGTGATTTTTTTGATTTGATGATATCTTATGAATATTTGTGTTTTAATGATGTCATAACTAAATGATCCAGGGCTCAATTGATTCAATTCATTGAGTTGTACTATTTCATTATAAGCTTATCATATTTGGAGATCATTTGATCCTCAAAATATATCTCAAAGTTCTTCTTTCTACTTAATATTCTCGAAATGCTAT